>ML785758.1:517902-531272 GCA_009831015.1 Picea engelmannii | reverse complement strand
TCTCTCTCCTGATTTCATGCATGAAAACATAGACTAAGTTAAAATGGGTGAAGTTAGTGTCCATCTGTTTTCCTTCTTTATGGGATCGAAGGAAACCCGATCCAAGGGGAATTTCACCTATCTGCAGGGGGAATTCACCACAATAGAAGGATATATGCTTGAGGCTGATAGTTTATTGTTGTATAAAAATAGGGTGTATGTGCCTAATTCAATAGATTTGAGGAACTTGGTTATGGATGAGTTTCATAGGATACCATATGTAGGTCACCCTGGTTACCATAAAATGGTGACAATAGTGAGGCAGTTGTATTATTGGCCAAAAATGTAGGTAATTTCTCAGTACATTTCAAAAAATTTAGAATTCCAAGAGGTAAAAGTTGAGCATAGGCATCATGTAGGTCTATTACAGCCTTTACATATTCCAGAGTGGAAATGGGACACAATTTCCATGGATTTTATTACAGGTATACCAAATACAATCAAGAAACATGATGCAATCATGGTTGTAGTGGATACGTTGAGCAAGGCCACTCACTTCATACCCATTAAATCTACTTTCAAAATCATAGATGTTGCTAATGTTTTTATAAATTAATTTTTCAGATTGCATGGTTTCCCAAGACCATAATCTTGGATAGGGATTCCAATCTCACCTCACGTTTTTGGAAAATCTTGTTTGCAATATTGGGAATGAAATTGGAATTCAACATGACCTACCATCCTAAAACATATGATTGTACTAATAGATTGAACACAATATTAGAATACATCTTGAGGATACACATTATGCATCAACCTAAGCAGTGGGAAGAGTATCTGCCCCTTGTAGAGTTTTCCTACAATAATGTTTATCATGAATCATTTAAAATGAGCCCATTTGAGGTTCTATATAGAAATAAGTGTAGATTTATAATCAATTGGGACAATTCAATGGACAAGATCACACTTGGAGCATAGTTTTTGAAGGGAATGGAATAGGCCATGGTTAATATAAGGAAGAATATGAAAGTATCTCAGGATAGACAAAATAGATATGAAGACAACAAGAGAACTCACTGAGAGTTCAAAGTGGGAGATCATGTGTATCTCCAAGTGAAACCCAAGAGGATTTCCCTAAGAATGGGAATGTGTGCTAAGTTAGCACCCTACTACTGTGGACCATTTGAAGTCTTGGAAAGGATAGGACCTGTAGCATACATACTAGCATTACCACCTACTATTAGAGCTCATCATTTGTTCCATCTGTCTTTGTTAAATAAATATGTACATGATTCTAATCATGTTATTGATTGGACTATGATATAGGTGGAACCAGAGGGAGAATTCTAGGTTAAACCTCAATGCATCTTGGACATGAGAGAAACGATGCTCCAGAACTGATCCATTGTGTAGGCCAAGGTGCAATGGAATCACTTTGGGGAAGATGAGGCTACATAGGAGATAGAAGATACCATGAGGCTAGCATACCCATTTTTGTCTTCTGCATAATTGTATATACATGGTGTTTTAAACACTGAGGATGGATTTTCTCTAAGGGGGAGGGGAATGTAACACCATGTTTTCCCTCAAGACTATAATTATTCTAAGAATTAATATAATTGTGTTTATGAAGCATGTAATTGTGTTTTAATTAATGAAAGCACCAAATTGTTGACTCAAAGGGAACAACCTTGAAATTATTGTCCATGATACACAATTGGGAATTGATAAAGTAGGGATCGATTGAGTGGTTGGGTGAGGTGGAGCTTAGATGTTTTTATGAAGAAAACAAGAAGCATTTTTAAAGAGATAACTTGTACTTGAAAAGCATAAGAATACACCTTCTAGCATAATAGATCTATATGGAGCCACATGACTAGTAATGGAAGTCACATAGGTGGTTGAAATATTTAATAGCTATGACGTATTGGTTTCTTGAAGAAGGAAAGAACCAATTGAATGACCTAACATTGGGAATCCATAAACTTTCCCCATCATATTGGGAGTTGCAGACTATGGATTGCATATGTAGGAAAACCACAAGAATCCCAAGAAGATTTGGATGAGGAAGATACCAAAGGTAGAAAAGACACTAATAGACCAAAGGAGATGACAGATAAAGATCGGTAATAGAGGAGAGACTATATAGAGATTGTGGAAGAAGAGAACATGCACGCAGGTGCATGTACACAGAAGAAAAAAAAGAGAGAACAGAGCACACAAGAGCCGAGAAGAGCTAACCTAAGAAAGAATCAATGAGAAACAGACTCACATATGAAAAAGGGTACAGTGAACATAGGTATCTGTGATCACGAATTAAAGAAGAAAAGAGAATGGAAATATTTTCTTTAGGAAATAGAAATCTTATCCAACCTATTGATGATAACCCTGAAACAAATAAGACCCAGATCTAGACTGAAGAAAAAGCGGATCACATTTTGGTGCTTACTGGAAAGAAACCAACATTGGTAAGGGGAGGTTGTCGAGGGACTGTTTAGCAGAGAAGGTAATCTCTTATGCTAACGAAAAACAATTGATAAACCACCTGATAAACTAGTAGAGTTCTTGAGCTCATTGGGAAGCGGAAAATTATGTTGTTGTTAGAGGAGGAAGGAGATTAACCTTCCCGAATTGTCTTGATCTTGGAAACCACCTGAATCATTCCCCTTGTGGTATCATGGATTGGAAAGAGGGTGGAATACTGTTGGACTATACTCTGTAGTAGGAATATACTCTGTATTATGGCCTAAGGTTGGGAGGAAAAGCGTCCTTTCTCAATCAATTGTTATTGGAAATTTCCTTGATTAGATAAGTATTTAATCTGGTTTGTTTAATTATGCATGAATAATACATACATGTAATTGTATGATTTAAATGAGAATTATGAATTCTTGTAATCAATAAATGAAACCTATGAATAATTTGGATACGATTTTCTTTCCATAGTTTATCATCTTAAACTATGAATTAAATAAGTGAGGACAGTTTTTGTTACTATGAACCTTGCATATTTAGAAGAAAGTTTGCAGGACATGGACAAAAACATTGTTTACCCTATGATGCAAGTTTCCTGAAGTTTGAAGAGATCCCTGTGAGGACTGGAGGACCATGAGTCTTGAAAAAAACATGATACATATATGGAAATATTGAAATATATGAAATAAATTCTCTTTGATGAAGTTAGTATGACTTCAATAGTATTAGAGTGGGCTTCGAACTTCTGGAGATCTGATAACGTCATGCAGAACCATGAAAATTGGCTATGCCCCAATTCATAGTGTTATCCAATGGAAAAAATCAGTGTTATATCGGGAGAGTTCATAGTCGTTGATGTGGTAGGGTGAGTGAATCACAACCCTTCGTTGGGAAGGCATTTTCCTTGCAAATGATCAAGTTCCAGTACCTCTGTAATGTTCGACGATGAAAAAAACCATAATATGTGATGGGGACCATTGAACTATTGAGAGTGACTCCAAAATATCTAGGTCATTGGTGCTAGTCATTGTTGGGTTGTTATATTCTTTGCAGTGAAAGTCTATTCGAGATGAATTGACTGGCGGTCAAAGTCAAGGTATATTGTTAGCATTGACAACAATTCAAAGTCGAGGTGGATCGAGAGTAGGTCGAAGTCGAGGTAGATCAACATCAATTCAAAGGTCAAGGGATTCAACTAAGTAAAGTCAAAGTCAAATATATCGATGAAAAGTCAACCAAAAAGAGGTCGAAGTGTAGGCGTGAGACGATCGACTAGAGACCAAATGAAGGCTGACTTGCAAACCCGACTTGGATTCAACTGTAACAGAAGCCTAGGATTTGTGGGATTTGTAGCCAATGATATACATGGATCTGTAACCATTTTTGGGTGCCAATCTTTAGGTTTTTTCTTATTTTAAAGCCTATAAAGAGGTGTGTTGTAAGGCCATAAAGGATAATCCAAATATGTTATTGCATGTGTAAATTGTAGGTTGTTGGTCATGCATATGTAAGTCAAATTGACTACAGGGTTGTTCTTGCCTGTGAAAGAGGGTATGATGTCGATTATGTCTTAGGTGTGGACCAAGTTTAGACATGTAACCTTTTATTTTGAATAAATAAGACAACAAGAGAGAAAAACACTTAAAGGAATGTTGGTTTTCCTAGTTTAGGTTTTCCACTGTAAAATCTCGGTGTACTATGTGATTTCTTGTGTCATTTTCTTTCTTGATTAAATTGTTCTTTTCTTATACTATGATTAGTGTGGAAGTTCCCTACATTTACTAACATGTGGTATCAGAGCTTAGGTCTACCCTAACAAGTGAGTTATCAAAGAGGTGTAATTATTTGGAGAGTATATCAAATCTTGATATGTAATTCTTGAATATGAGAACTAAACCCTACATATAGTAAGAGTCATAAGTCATAAATTGTTTTAAAGATCATGATAAATAATGGCAAGCAGTTACAAAATAGAGATATAAAGATTCACTGGAAACAATTTTGAGCTTTGGAATCTTAAAATGGAATATCTTATTGTATATCGAGAAAAATGGACAGTGGTTTGTCCATGTACCCAACCGACAGGCATGTCGACGGAAGAATGGGAGAAACTCAAAATAAGAGAAAGAAGTATGATTCAACTTTGTCTTGCATATTCAGTGTTATTGAATGTCTTGGGTGAAGATTAGGCCAAGAAACCATGGGACAAGATGGGAAGATTATACCAGTTTGAATATTTGGTGAATAAGTTGTTTCTCAAAAATAAATTGTATCTTATGAGGATGAGTGATGGAAGTTCAGTGACTGAGGATTTAAATGGGTATAATATTATGTTAATCCAGTTATCATCTGTGGATATAAGGATCATTGATGAGGAGAAGTGTATTAGCCTATTATGTTCTTTTCCAAACTCTTGGTATATCTTAGTCATGGCTATTGGGAGTAATAAAACCACACTAGCACTAGAGGAAGTGGTTTCTTCTTTGTTGTTGAAAGAAATGAAAAGAAATAACATGGAAGGATAGACCAAAGATTCTCTGGTAGTGAGAAGTCGACTGGTAGACAGAGATAAAGGAATATTATTTGGTAGAAATTTTAAGTTGAAGGATAGATCTAAATCCCTAGTTCAGTCAATGAAAATATGTTGGAAATGGAGTAAAGATGGGAATTATAAAAAGGAATGTAAGTCAAGGCAATAGAAGTTAGTGCTTGATCCGACGAAAAGAAGTCGACTGAGAGAAAGATGACCTAGGACAAGGGATTTGATGTGTACCTGGAGTCGACCAGTACACAGTCGGATCAAAATATTTGGTTGATCGACTCAGGAGCATCCTATCATATGACATCACATAAAGCATAGTTATGTGAATATGAGGAATATGACAGGGGTGGTGTGTTATTGGGGGATGAATTGACAACCAGAATTGTCAGACGGGGAAGAGTCTGACTGGCACTCTAGGATAGGAGGAAAGGAACCCTTCCAGGTGTGTTAGACAGTCCAGGTTTGGAAATAAACTTGATATTTGTCAGTAAGATGAGTGATTCAGGTGTGCATACTTTCTTTCAGAATTTTTCATGCAAGATGGTTAGAGTTGTGATGGTCTTAATGAGAGGAGTTCAGATTGGTACCCTGTAAAATTTGTTAGGGAATGCCAACTCAACTAGATGAAACAACATCCTTGCTCCTGAAATTGACTTGAATATGACTCAACCTGACTCAATGTCGACACAACTCAAATTGACTTGATCCAATTTGATTCAAATCGACTCGACAAGACAAGATGAAATCGACCCGACCATGCTATGGCATGAGAGGATGGGACACATTGGAGAAAAAGGACTTTGATCTATGAAAATAAAAGGTATGGTCGAAGGTTTTCCTGAATGTGGTTTAAAATTTGACTTTTGTGAACATTGCATATATGGGAAACAAAGTGGGATTGACCCCATATATTCCAGACTCTTCTGTGGAAATTTTCTCCCAGTAAGTTTCCCACCAATGTTTGACATGGGGAAGAGATTTAAGGAGTGCGAAGGTGATCTTTTCCCTATCGGAAAAATGGTGAACAAATAAATAACTTTCTAACATATTTAACCACTTCTCTAGGGAATCCGCATCTATCTGACCTTCAAATATGGGAATATCAAAATTAACTTGTATCGTGAAAGGAGGTGCTTCCAAAGTGGTTTTTTGATGAATATGTTCCTCTTTCTATCGACAGGCGTTGAAGGATTTGGTAAAAATTCTCCATCATTTCGTCCCTTTGTCGCGTGAGAGATTTCTCAAGAAACAAAATGATAGAATCGTCTACTCTGTCATTTTTCTTTTCTTCCGATATGGACGGTTTCTTCAGCGTGCGAGATAAATTGTATTCAATGGAGACAATATTGAGACCCAACTTGCTATACTTGGACCTCGTCGGGGACATGCATTGAAAAAAATGATCAAGAGAAGCCTGCTCTCATACCATTGATCCGAATTATTTTGGGCACGAAATGAGAGCAGAGATATAATAAAGAAATGTACAGATATATCTCGAATATCTAATATAAAAACAAAAATGTATCAAATATGAAACCATAAACACAGATATACAGTAATACACACTTTCTATTAATGAAATAAATGTACAGAGACTGTAAAAATACAGAGTGAAAGACTCGCTAGAATGGTGGCATCTTATCTCTGAGAAGAGATGTGATGGCTACTCACATTTGCAAGAGTATGATTGTTACAATGAGGCTCTAGACGTCGTTTTAACATAATTAAAATCCAAAACCCTAACCTTGGAAGATGAAAATCCAAAAGATTTGTGGGCCCTGATGGGAGTAGTTGATACGTCAACTTCCCTCGGGCGTAAATTTTGCATACGATCTTCGTTTTTGGTGCTCGATACACCTTTGGAAAGGTATAATCGAGAAGAACAATTTTCAACTAGCCCAGGTCAATGATTTTAAGAATCACTTGGGCCCCAAATCCCCAAAAAACGTCGCTTAGGGCCTCAAAACAGCCCCTGAAGTTTGGAACCTGAAAAAACTGCAGAAAAACTGCCAAGATGGAAAACTGTTTTTCAAACCCATGGAATAGGTGGGTGGCCACCGATATCCACCTAGATCACAATTCTTATGGTGTTATAGTCCAAAAATTCTTTGACTATTCATAAAAGACATTGGCCTTTCCACTTACATACTTTTCCAAAATACTGCTAAGGTTGTGTTGATGGGTGAAAATGACCGCTCGTCAACTGGAAGAGTGAATCTAGTCTAGGGTTGTCTAATTAACCCAATCCATTTGGATTGATTCACTCTGACGAGTTTAATGGCTCATGTTGTTAGAATTGAACCTAATGGTGCTAGAAGGAGGGCCTGAATATTATTGATGGCACGTGGAGGTCGCAAGACTCCTCCCCCACCTACCTGCTCACCTATAGCAACAAGAAGTCGTTCTGACAACAACATTTTCTCTCAAACAAAATCCACATCAAACGAAAATTCATGGATTACCGTTGAATCAGTAACACCAAACCCCCTAGGGGTCGATGTACAAGAAATTGTTCGGCAATCCCTCCTAAGGACACACGGTGCTTTGGCCCGTATCAGACAACCAGGTCGGCCATTGAATCAACCATTAGACTTCTCTGATATTAGGGAGAAACTTGAAGGCACTGGTCGTACACTAAACACTACAGATCCAGATCATATCCTCACTCTTGCAGCAGGAGGATCTGGTATTCCACCATCACCACCCCCTTCATCTCCTTCGTCTTCAGGAGAAGAGTCATCAGACGAAGGTAGTTATTCATCTCGGCCTTTGACACCACCCACACCTATGGAAAATCTGAACAATCCCGCCAAACCTTGGCTCGATCAAAATGCAGTGGCCATACCTAGACCTCAACATTATTTTCCTAAACATCAAGAGAAATGGCTCCCTAATTTTGACCCAGATTCCAAGAAAATCGTTGAGGATCATATAAAAAGATTCATGCTAGCCATTAGACTCTGAAGCATAGAACACGAAGACATAGTATGTATAATTTTTCTGTATATATTTGAGGGCAATGCCTCTATCTGGTACTTTGCCCAACAACCCCACACAATTGTATCTTGGGATAGATTCGAATCTTGTTTCCTTGAGAAATTCAGAGACGACAAATATCCTGAAGTCCTAGTCATGGAACTCTCTAGTTTAAAGATGAACCCCAAGGAAAAAATAAAAGACTTTAATCAAAGGTTTCTAACATTAAAGAATTGAATCCCCACGGTTTCAATGCCTGCTGAAAATATTATCGTTGCATACTACATGAAAGCCTTACACCAAAACATAGCAATCTGGGTAAAAAGGTCTAAGAAAGAAACATTATTGGAAGCCTTTGAGGAGGCAAGCCAAATTGAAAAATATATCCTTAGCCTACAGGACAATATATGTAACGAGGCAGAGATTACCTCATCTTCTAAGAAGAAAATATAAATTCTTCCTAGACCTCCCCAAACCAAAACTCAATTAGACGGTTCTGATCTTGAAAGTTTACACAAGGTCGTTCAGAAGTTGTCAAAT
Source organism: Picea engelmannii (assembly GCA_009831015.1). Classification (NCBI taxonomy): domain Eukaryota; kingdom Viridiplantae; phylum Streptophyta; class Pinopsida; order Pinales; family Pinaceae; genus Picea; species Picea engelmannii. The sequence goes on along the minus strand of ML785758.1, from coordinate 522,760 downwards.
TAGGTTATAGATTTGAGAAGATCAGTTGAAGAAGCTTCTTCAAGCAAAGGGCCTTACAAACCCCCTTTCATAAATCCTTTTTCCACAAACCGGCCTAACTCAAATTCTGAAGGCCTAAATCTAGAAAGCTTACAGTTTGCTATCTAGACAATTCTGGAAGCACATGATAACTTAGTTCCTCCTGCGATTCCTGAAGATGTGGCTAAACAAGAAATAGTGGAAGAGGACGAATCCTCTCCCAACATTTTTGGGCATTTTTTGGATAGTATCTTTCAAGCCAATTTCGAAACAGTGCATCCTTACAATACCAGAAGTAAAACAACAAATAAATCCTCTTATGAAATTGCAGCTAATGCACCTCAAAAACAGTCTAGACATATTGAAACTAAACATAATTTAGCAACTCCAAGTTTAGAGTATGATTTGATTGAAGATCTCAAAAAACTTAGAGCTAATATTTATGTTTATGAATTATTGAAATTTCCATTTCTTCTGCAAAAGATGTTGCAGAATATTGCAGAAAACAACAAAAACAACAATCCAAACAACAACAAATTTGCAGAAAATAGCCCCAAAACACCTCAAAATCTCTCTATTAAAACAACACTAGAGTCCTCTGATAAAAGAGACCTTACTGTAAAAAGTGTAACAAATGTAGATAAACTAGTTCCAGGGGCTGGGACTAAAAAACAACAAACTTTTGTTGTTAATACTCGCAGAAATGTTCCACCCTTTTTGTTGACTTTTGAAATTTTCAATAGGAATGTACATAACTATATGGTAGATTCAGGTGCATCGTCAAACGTGATGCCTTGGTCTGTCTGTCAAAATATCAATGATGAAGTTCAACCTTCCAGTCTGAAAATTATTCAGCTTGATCGGACCAATGTTAAAGTAATAGGTGAATTAAAAAATGTACTTAGCAGATTATCATGTAATCCTAAAGTCCATCAGATTATTGATATTATTGTTTTTGATATCCCTGAAGTATATGGCTTATTTTTAAGTAGGTATTGGTCTGAACAACTACATGGTTATTTTGTGATAGATTGGTCTCACTTGTGGCTGCCAGAAAATGGAAAGCCTAACAAAATCAAGATCAATCGTGAGCATTATCTCAAGCTTACAGTAACTGATTTAAATGATCCTAATGAACCATTCACTACTTCTTCCAATTCACCCGAAGTGTAGGGAATGAACACTTTTTTCTGCAATTTCGTGGCTGAAACCTCGACCATTACTGACCCGAAACAACAGTCCGAACTCATGACATGTACACAGTCAACAACCCTCTCTAAGGTGTCATATACAACTGATGAAAATCATATCTGGTCTCTTTACTTCAATGGATCTAAGTCTAAGGAAGGAGCCGGCGCAGGATGTGTGCTCATTGATCCAGCAGGTAACAAAACTTTGATCGCCTGCCGGTTAGAATTTGAATGCACAAATAATACGACCGAATACGAGGCACTCCTGCAAGGTCTCAGAAAAACACTAGATTTGAGGATTCAGAATTTAACAGTCTTTGGTGATTCAGAAATTGTGGTTAGATAGGTAAAAAATTCTATTCACTGCTTATCTCCACACCTGAAAAGCTATCAAACCGAGGTATGGAATTTAATGAACAAATTTTCTGCGTTTAACATTAATTCTATTCCGAGGTTGAATAATTCTGAGGCTGATTTGTTAGCTAATGTCGCCTCTAAATTTTTTCCTGTAGAATGCCTTTCTCTAAATGCGTTTTCCATCGATTTGTTGTTCAGACCATCCATTCCGAACAACATCACTAATTGGAGAGTTTTTTATGACGATCAATAGATCATCAATTTTCTGCACATGGAAGATACTTTCCAAGGTGCAGTTATCGACAAAGGTACCCACGACGATTACCTTCGCAATTTTACGGTAATAACGAATCCAAGATCTATGGAGTCAACATCAGATCTGGTAAATTCTATCCCAAAATCTATGGTAAGATTAGAAAGGTTTTATGATTTGCACGATAAATTCAAAAAATTAGTGAATTGTAAAATGAATAGTTCTTCCTTGACACATGAAAAAGTAAACTTAGGAACTAAAGATAACCCACAATGCATCAATTTGGGGATCGGATGTTTTGAGCAAGAAAAGACAACATTTATTAATTTTTTTAAGGAATTTAAGGATGTCTTTTCTTGGACATATGACGATCTAAAAACCTTTGATCCTAACATCATACAACACATTATTCCCAGGAAACCCCATACCCAATCTTTTCAACAGAAGTTAAGAAAGATGCACCCAAAACTTGAACCAACAGTCAAGAAAGAGCTAAAAAAACTCTTGAATGATAAAATAATTTTCTCGGTAAGACATACACAGTGGGTCTCTAATATTGTCCCTGTAAGGAAGAAGAGTGGTGAAATCTGACTATGTGTCAATTTCTGAAATTTAAATCGAGCATCTGATAAAGACAACTACCCTATTCCTCCCATGGAACAGATCCTCCAACAAGTATCCGGATCTGAAAGATTATCACTACTGGATGGTTTTTTAGGGTATAACCAAGTCCTTATGTCTCCCCCAGACCAGTTGAAGACCACTTTATGTACTCCATGGGGTGCCTATGCTTATAGAAAAATGCCCTTTGGGCTTATAAATGTCGGTGCCACTTTTCAGAGAGCGATGGATATCGCTTTCCATGGTCTAATCAACCAATCTGTAGTAGTTTATCTAGATGATGTCGCTATCTTCTCAAAGAATAAAGGAGATCATTTAGCTCATCTAAGATCTGTTCTACAACGATGTCGTAAGTACGACATCTCTTTAAATTTCAAAAAATTTGTCTTTGCAGTAGAACGAGGCAAGTTGCTTGGATTCATTGTATCAAATGAAGGGATGATCATTGACCCTGAAAGGACTCAAGTCATTTCAAAACTCCCCCCTCCCTCTTCCAAAAAGTCCATGCAATATTTCTTAGGTCAGATAAATTTTGTTAGAAGGTTCATCCCCAGTGTTTCAGAAATGGTCAGGCCATTACAAAACTTAATAAAAAAATATGTACAGTACCATTGGGGACCTCTAGAAAGTTAATCTTTTGACTCAATAAAAAAGGCTATAGTAGACGCTCCATCCTTAATGAGACCTGATTTTTCGCGTGATTTCACTCTCTACACGTTTGCCTCTGATTGGTCTTATGTCGCTGTCCTAACCCAAAAGAATGTTGAAAAAATGAAGTTCCTATTGCCTTTATGAGCTTAGCCTTTAAGGGAGCAGAACTTAATTACCCGACAGTAGATCAACAAGATTATGTTGTTTTTAAAGTAGTAAAACACTTTCGATCTTATCTACTCAAATCTAGGACAAAAATCATTGTCCCTTACCCTGTTGTCAGAAATTTGTTAGTACAGAAAGAATTGGGCGAAAAAAGGGCAAACTGGGTCACATCCTTACAAGAATATGACCTTGAAATCACTCCAGCACAAATTGTTAGAGGCCAAGGTTTATGTAAATTGGTCGTTGATTCAAGTATAGGACATCAGAATAAAAATGATATGTTAATTCAAGATCAACATAATCAAAATCAGATCTGTTGTGTACAAAATCCTACTAGTGCTTGGTATGATGACATCAAATTTTATCTAATTCACGGATCAGCTCCCCATCTCCTTGATCCAAAAAAGAGGAGAGAATTAAGATTCAAATCTTCTTCTTTTCAGTTGGTGAATGGAGTATTGTTTCACCAAAATTTTGATGGAATACTTATGCGTTGTCTAGATTGCTTTGTTCTTACAAGAAATTGGATTTCATTTACTAAAATAACTAGCTACGGAATCAGTAGATTCTGTGGCCAGTTATGTTAATTCGAAATTTGCAAATTAATGGTTGAATATGTATCTAAATCTTTCTATTTTTCCTTTTCCTTTCAGGATATTCAGGAGTTTATGGTTACCAATTGATCTGAGGCATCTTTGAGACTTGCTAGTCATATCTTTGATACATTTTGTATGAACATAAATAAACTTTTGTTTGATCTGAGGATTTAGTATGATCTGGGTGGTTGTATCCCCCTTTTATTTTTGTAATCAATATCTGATCTCAGAAGAGGAAACAATTACCTTTCTGAAGGCTTTAAAAACCCATTATTTTTGTAATTACATCATCTTGGCTTGGGGCTAGTTATGAACAAGCTTATACTTGAATTTGGACATAACATATGTTTACATTTCTGCCTTAGCTGTTTGTAAATGTTGTTGTTGTCTATAATTTGTTTATATTGATCATTTGATGACCGTCGATAGCTTTCGTCTTCATAGATTATTATGTCGTCAAGATAATTTTTCTTTCACAGTTCACAATTTTATGCTTCAGTTATATGAAAATAGTGAATGATCATTCAATTCGTATTATAAGGTTTACCTTAAACATGTTGACTGATTAAATGCAAGTTGTAACTGTCAGATTTATCTTATGCGTTATTACTTGCAGTCTATTATATCACAGATATTATTGTGTGCCCTATCATTTTATCAATTAAATACAACAGTCAATGTACAGTTTGGCGTTTATTCCAAACAGTGTGAAGATGCACAATAGATTTATCTCGTGGATGGACTGATGTACGATTTATACAAACAGTTGGATGCATACTCTTCAAGTGATTAATAGGTTAGTCTGTTCCTTTTTATTTGCTTATTTTAGAAATTCTTATATGTAGTATAATTTTCATTGTCTACATTTTTCTGTTTAAATAGTAGTTTGATATTTGATCTTACAGATGCATATAGATTAAAAACAAACTAAAAAGAAATAGTACTTTTTGCTTTCTTTATTTACTTTCATCAAAAGAACCATTTTTACAGTAGATTTTTTATGAGTT
>ML785758.1:500986-517734 GCA_009831015.1 Picea engelmannii | reverse complement strand
GTGAGTTATTTTGTTTCTTCTGTTTTATTTATTTGTTTCTCTTAGGAATTTAGATTGGCCAATGGAGCCACTAAACCCGTCAGAGTGAATCAATCCAAATGGCTTGGGTTAATTAGACAACCCCGGACCAGATTCACTCTTCCAGTTGACGAGCGGTCATTTTCGCCCGTCAACTGGTTGCTTCTTAAAAAACTATTTTTTGGATAGTGTATGCATCCTACTAATCTAATATCCCATGTACACACGTGTGTTGCATGCTAGCTATCTCATGTACATACGTGAGATACATGCTAGTTAGCCCATGTTTACCTCCAAAAATTACAAAAAATATAAAATTGCAAGGAATTCGACGGAGTTTATGGGTTATCGAGGGTTTCCTAACCATTTTACCCCTTGTATCTCATCCCCAAACCGAATAGCCATATTTTTCTAATATAAAAATAGGTCTTCGAGTGTGATTTTACAAGACAAGAAATACAATAAGAAAACTCTGTCAAAATCCCTTCCCCTTCTTAGCCCAAGTTTTGCATCCTATTCTGAGTTTTGTCCTGAGCATTCCCCTCCATCATGTTCTCCTTATACAACCATTTCTCCTTCCTTAAGTGATACGTTGGTTGTGAGAATATAGCATGGGTTTGATGCACTTGGAGCCATGATAGAGGAGCCCAAACCTAGTTCCTGGATTGATTTCCAATAAAGGTTGTAATCATTTTTGTCTTGAAACTAAATAAAAGAGTTCGTCCTTGTCCCAAATTCTTATATGGTTTATGAATTTATGTCTATATCTAAACCTTAAAAGTGATAAGTAGATATTTCATGTGTTGTAGAATTTTTTTCCTAAGATTCTACAAATTATCTTTGGAAGGAGACACACAATCTAGGAGGCTGCAAGAAGCGAAAGAGGTATGCGCCAACCACAAGGACTAAAGGTGCACCCATTGACTCTCTTTCTTCTCTCCCATCATTCTGTTTAGATAGTTTTGGGCTAGTTTAATTGTAGAACAATATTTTAAGGGAAGTCAGTGTTCTGCCTATACCTAGACCTAGTATAGGGGGATTTTCCCTATAGCAAAATTGGAGACTCCATTGGGGAGTCTCTCTAGAGTATTAGTGGGATATTTTGGTTTGATTCGGTTTTTCAGTTTCCTTTTGAGTTTTTCAAGTTTACTGAGTCAGTTTAGAGTCTCTGGTCACCTTCCCGTTGGTCTCTGGTCGAATCCTTTTTTATTTTTGGAAATTTACAAAGGTGTAAGCGCCCTATCCTTAGTATAGCTTGCATACATACATGATCTTCATAATATACATCCTGTGTACATATGCAGGCTTCTTGTGCACAACCCGCATCTCTGTTTTTTTTAAGGTTAAAAAAAGAGACTTTTTCTTTCCCGACAAGAAGCTTTTTGCTTCTCAGACCTTCTTGAACTCTTCAGGGTCTTTGTTAATGGTTTTTGGTTGGGTTAAAGATTTAGTTTAACGTTCTCTTTGTAAATAACCGATGTTGTTTCTTCATTTTCTTTTGTTTTCTTTAGAGGTTTAGAGTCGACCTATAAGTGTTAGACCCTCCTGTGGATTCTAGTGAATCCCTACGTTCGGGAAGTGATTTAGTGTCTGTATGAGTCTTGGGTTTATTTTCTTTTTATCCGGTTTATTCTTTTAAAAATGAAAAATATCTTTTACTTGTGTTTTTCTTTTCTAATCATTTCAAAAAATTAAAAATTGTTGCATTTAGTTATGCATTTAGTTTGCTAGTTGTAGTATAGTTTGTTTTGTTTTTTACAAAAGAAAAGATTTCTTTTTCAAATTTCATGTTTTCTTTTTCCCTGAAATTTTAGTAGTTTTCATTTACATAGTAAAACGAAAAACACATTCTAAGAAACTTTTTGCATTATAGGATATTGAAATCCTATTATGAAAAAATTTCATTTACAAATATTTAAATTCCATTTCTTTCAATTTGAATAATCTAGTTTGTTTTTTCATGAATTCTCTAAAGTATTTCTTCTCTTTCGTCTCTTCCAAACACCATAAGTTTCATGTATGTACCCTTTTGAGTAATTCAAGACAATTGAAATCAATTCTTAACACTTAAAATCAATTATACTTTTTGTTTGTAGGGTTCACCAAGTAGTCTACGCTCTAGGGCCTTGAAATAGGTGTGGAGAGGAAACTATTCAAGGTCACCTAAACAAACATAAGAGTTTGTTATAGGGAGTGTCAGATTCTAGTATCGTAAGAGTTAGTCGTGATCCCCCTCTAACATAGGAGCTAAACACGAGGTCACATGAGGAAAGTTAGAGGAGATAATACCTTCAAATTCAGACCAAGCATAGTGGGGATCGTATATTGAGGGTCGTTCTTGGGAATCACATTGATCACATTTGCATACGGAGCCTCATGGACCTCGGATCCATTCAAGATCCTTAGTTTTCTTCCAGACCATTTTTCTTTGGTATGCTTATTCGGATTTTGTTATCCTTCTCATTATGATAATCCTAAATGTCAATTGTACCCACATGCTGATTTGTTGCGAGATAGAAACCTAGTTGCCTATTTTTAGGGAGTTACATGGGTGACTGCGGGGTATACCATGGTACCTAGGGTAGACATCGAATCGCTCTTTACAAAGTATACTCAGAGGGTGTTTTCATGTTAGATTTACACTTGCACAGGTAAGTTTCACTAGTGTCGCTTGGAGTAATTGTTCTTCCTACCAGTCAGTTGTTTGCTTGATTTTCTGTTAGGAACCTTTTAGTGTGTGCTATGTGTTTCACACTAGATAAACCTTACAGTGTAATTTGATCATTTCACAAGGTGGAATATCAAAAGCTTTTCCATTCGCATAGTCTTCAGGGCTTGCCACCAGTTACTTTGGAGGCACCTCCACCATCATTGAGGTGCAGGATAGATCAAGAAGGATCAAGTGAAGCTATCGGAACACATGAAACTGTGCTCGAGCCAACTCCTAGAGAAGACTTTCCTGCACCACAGGATTCCATTGTTTTTTACCTCGAGACTAAAGGCTTCAGGCCAGCAAAACTTCTGATCACTGACTTATCGACGTCGCTTCTAATTCATATTGTCCCTCTTGAGGTGACTTCACCTGAATAACATTTTGTTCAATGAGCGACGATGGAATAAACTAGTGTTACTTCGCCAGGGAGTCCTCATGCTCCCATATTGGATGTCGCAAGAGGAGGAGTTGTAAATCCTTCCCCACCTCCTCCTATGAGGACTATAGTCTTCGAAACATACACTAATTTGGGCAGTGGCACAATCCCTTCGACAACTTTGACCACTTTTCCCTCTATACAGAATGTGTCTGGAGCTCCCTTCTCATATGGGATGTCGGGTTTTGACTCCATTTCAATTCTAACCTACTCTATTGTATAGACCATTGGTCTAGGGCTAGGGAGCTCTAATTATCCCTTGCAAGGACCCATTGCGGGAACCACTGCCCCGTTCAACATTATCCCTTATGGTGGGGGCCACATCCCTCCTTCGTCCCCTTCACTCAGATGCACTTTCCAACAGTCGATCGGGCTTAATACCAACTCTATTTGTTTCAGTGGTGGAATCCATGGACCTTAATCCTACATGAAGTTGGTGGGATATATACCTTTTTATTTATTCGATGTGTTTGTAAATAACTCTTTATCATCATCTACTTTCTCGACTAGGGGAAACCCCGTTTTTGGTCAACAAAACCCTACGCAAGGTTTCCTTCCTTCGTAGGGAGAAATGACATGAGTTTACTCTTCACAAGGTCTTGAAAATCATTGGAAAGACTTGTTTCCTTCGCAAGGGATGTGGATCGGGGGAAACCCATCCCACACTCTGTGGGACCCTGGGCAGGGTTCACTACCTATGCTAGGAGAGTCAGCTAGGGGCATCCCTAGCCAAGGTCCTTGGAATGTTGTACAAGGAGAAATACCTGCAAAAGACATGTCATACAACTACGGGAACCAGTCGGCGATGCAAAATCAAACATAGGTCCCTTTACTGGACAAGGCCACCATGGTCTCTACCAAAACCCTGGCCAGCAGTCAAAATTTTCCTAGAAACCTAGTGCCAGTCAAAATACAGGCCCCTCTTTTCACGTGAATCCACCACAACCTAGACTACCTTTTCTGGAAACTCTGCACTTGCCATACTTGTTGATACTTTTGAATGACCCGATCTATCATGATCCGCATTGGCCCCCCATGCTAACTAAGTTTCCCTCAAACATCCCTAAGTTTGAAGGCAAGCTTGAAGAATATCCAGGTGATCATGTGAAAACATTTCATTTATGGTGCTCATCCAACTCGTTAAAGGATGATTCCTTTCAGTTGTGTTTGTTTCAACGCACTCTTATAAGGGGTGCAATGAAATGGTATATTGATCTTGATAGATCAAAGTACACTTACTTTAACGACCTAGATATGGTCTTCTTAAACCATTTCCAGTTACCAGTAAGATATGATGTTGGCACCGAGTTGTTGGCCAACTTCAAGAAAATGAAAGATGACCATATCTCGAATCACATACGAGAATGGTGACGATGAAAGAGTTTGATCAATGTTAAGGTCCATCCCACATTTTTGCTCAATTGTTTCCTAAATTCCTTGGTACCTTGTGTATCCAAAGGCATCTCAACATCTAGGTTTTTTTTCGAAGAAGATTCTATCATGAGATCCCAACAACTAGAGTTGATTTACTCTCAGTCCGGTATGCTATACGAGATCCTACCCGACGCACCACAGTCGACGTTTGACAAGACCAAATAGAATTTTTGGCTTCACGTCGACGACATAGTAGGCTCAACACAGAGCAAGTCCAAAAACGAGTTTTCTAATCATTTGCAACATTTATCAATTCAACATACTGTGGCTAGCCAAAAGCCTAGTTCAGATTCCCCCGTAACCCAAACATCGGATGTACAAAGTGTGCAATCGAAAAATCACAAGGGTAACCAACAAACTGAGAAAAAGAGGAAATATAAAAACAAGAAGGGTAAGGGGGATAACAAGTATGTAAATAATGTTGGCGAGGGAAAAAAAAAAAGAGAAAGGTGAAGTTTCTTTGTAATATTTTCATGGATGGCCACTTGACTCACTAATGCCCTCAGCTTGAGGAAGCCCAAAATCTATTCGCACAACAACAACATATCGTGTTAACTAACTCTTTTCCACAAGGTAAAAATATGGCTCAAGATTCCTCATTCATGAGCAAGCCTAAGGGAAGTCAGGGATCCCCCATGCCCAATACTAACAACGGGGCCGAAAAAATTTATATGATGAAAGAAAAAGCTAATTTAGAGACCAGGGCTCATAACTATAGAATGTCGGAATCCATTGAGAAGAGAAAATAATCCTCTAACATATTGGATCCTCTTCAAATCGAGAATATGGTGGGAGAAACGGTGAATCAAATCCCTAAGGGTGCATTCAAAAAGGATTATCACAACCCAAATGCAAGGGCTTCTTAGAATTACTCCATCATGGAGGATCCGACACAAACTCCTTATGAAATTTATGCTTTGGAGGTCCTCCGGAGTTGCCACTCACAGAGGAAAGCATTGTTGTCTACCTTGGGAGAAGTCAAGATCACTAACTTAGGAATGATTTTTTTTTACCCTACTAACTATAAACCTCATCTTCCTCACCATGATTCTTTTCATATAGTAGTGGTGTATGCCTTGGAATCATTGACACAGAACATTTTTTGTACGGTGGTGGATGAGGGTGCCTCAACTTGTGTGATGTCATTGGCATGTTGGAAGGCCATCGACGAACCTGAGTTGTCTATGTTTCCCATGTCACTAACTATGTTTGACGGTCGATATTTCAGACCACATGGCATAATTCCCTCCTTCCCCATGCAACTGGAGGGTAAAATTGTGTGTGTCGAAGTAGAAGTAGTCAATGCACCTCTCGCCTATAATATTTTGTTAGGGAGAATTTGGACCTACACTATGACAATGGTTGTATCCACTATTTTTTAGGTCTTAAGTTTTCCTGATGAAGGCCATATTATAATCGTTGATCAATTATCATTTTCTCATATTGACCCTTCATTGGGGACATCCACAGTCTCGATGATTGATAACCCGTAGCCAGGTACCATTAATGTAGGTGTCAGATTGTTGCTGTATTTGATGGGGAATTTTGATTATCCACCATATGGAAATGATTTTAGGTTTATTTCAGTTGTCCCCAACCAGTCAAAGGCTACAATTTTTCAAGTGGCGTCTTTTAGAACGATTTACTTTAACAACCTGTGGATTTTACCTTCCCCATTGACTTCGATGGAAGCGGTAGGAAACCTTGGAATGGTTATGCCCTTATCCATTACTGAGATTGTGTATAGTATTGTCCAAAAATCCTTAGCCAACCCTGATCTGACTCCCCCATAAGATATAGATCCCATTCTAGACAATGTTTGGGCTCAAGACTCTCTCGCCACCTATGATCCCCTATACTTAGTCTTTCCCTCTGACGAGGTGATTTTAGAGGCAATGACCGGGCCAATCAAACCTTGGGACAATATTCACCACAGATCTTATTTCTTACCCGATATGAAGAGAATAGAATAAGGAGAGTTCATTATGACCATTAATAGATATTACCCTTGTCATGTTAACCCTCTGGCCACGGATGAAATCTATGTCAAGGGAATCTTGGCAAGTATAGTTGAAACGATTCCCATCGACATCTCTAGAACCCCTGGCATCATGGAAAATTCTTCTTTGGAGTGGATTGTTCTCCCAAAGATATTTATATCTACACTTAATTGTTTAAATAATTTCACGACGTATTTTCCTAGTCTTATTAGGAGATTCTAAGAATTGATCCACATATCATAGAACACAAGATCAGAACTTACCCTGATGTTAATCATGTTCGAAAGAAGCTTTGCCCAATCAATCCTCACAAGGAAGCAACAATAAATGTTGAAGTAGAGAAACTAATCCAAGTTGGTTTTGTCTATGCTATGAAAGGAGTGGGCTAACTAGGGAGCAAATTTCCCTCTCGAGTTACTTTTCCGACAGGTTTTCCGACCGCTTGCTTTTAAATTTCTAGACATTCCAGAAATATGATCAATTTTCTGAGCATTTAGGTTGGTTTAAAATGGGGAAAAATCCATGGGGATAAGGTTTTGAAATGTATGGAACTTTGATCCATCGAAGACTCAGACTACCCCTGAAAATTTGCCCGGATTCAGACGAGTTTGTTTACCTGAAAAATGAAATTCTGGAGGAAAGATTGCTCCCTATTTAGCCTACTCCTCTTGTGAAATTTATGGAATGGGTATCTAACCCTATTCCTGTCAAGAAGAACCAAGGTACGATTCACATATGTATGGACTTTCATGACATGAACAAAGCTTGCCCGAAAGATAATTTTTCAACCCCATTTATTGACCAGATTGTCGATGAATTTGCAGGTTGTTAGGTATTTTCTTTCATGGATGTGTGTTTTGATACAGATGGATGTCAATGGCCTACCACCTATTCCAACTGGTTCATTTTGGCAGTTTTCTAGTTAGGCAGTTTTTTCCTAGTTTTCGGGTCCCTAACTTTCGAGGTCGTTTTGAGGCCCTAAACAACATTTTTAGGGAACACCACCATTAGAATATAGATGGAGTCAGATTCTGATGGAAACGTCTATATTCCTTGAATATACCTTTCTAACGGGATATCGTGCACCTAATACGAAGATCATATGCAAAGGTTACGACCCTAAGAAGTTTATGTACTAGCTTACACCAACAGGGCCCACATGACTTTTGGCGCTTCATCTCCTAGGGTTAGGTTTTTGGATGTATAGGTTTTTGGAATTCATGTTTATTGTAAAAAGGTCTTCAGATCCTCATTTTAATCATATTTTGGTGAATGAGCATAGCCGTCACATCTCTTCTCAGAGATAAGCCGCCACCATTTCAACAATCTTGTTTTCTGCTGCATTTTACAGTTTCAACTTATTTCCTTATTGAATAGAAACCATTTTTACTGTATCTTTGTTATTTTGTGTTAAAAATATTTTAATAATATATATTCATTTGTTTTTTCTCATAAAATTTGGATCATTTTTCCGGTACAATCAAATTCAGATCAAGCCCAAGGACCAACATAAAACAACTTTTATTTGTCCTTGGGGTACATTTGCATATAGAAACATGCCTTTTGTCCTTAAGAATGTTGGAGCCACTTTTCAGTGGGCTATGTAATTTTCTTTCCACAACCTCAAACACATAGTTGAGGCACATATCAATGATCTGGCATCACGTTCTCGTAAGAGATTCGATCATCCCTCCCATTTATGACTAATCTTTGAGAGGTTTCACTACTATCGGATTCGCCTAAATCCCATTAAGTGTATTTTTGTGTAACATCAAGATTCTTGTTAGGTTTTATCATGTCAACTAGAGGGATCATGGTTAATCCTCTGAATTTTGAGGCAATAGTTCAATTTCCTCCCCCGCGCACAATCCCCCAGCTTCAGAGTCTATAGGGGAAAGCTAATTTTCTTCAACATTTTGTTGCTAACTATGTTGATATTACTAAAGGGTTCATGCATCTCTTGAAAAAAAGGGTCCCATTCTAATGGGATGAAGTGGCTCAGTGCTCTTTTGAAGTGTTGAAACATGCTCTGACGTCTTCCCCTCTGCACAGTCCTTCAGATTATGGAAAGGGTTTCCTATTGTACTTGGATTCTGCAAAGTCTACTATCGATATGGTCATTGTCCAAGAGGATGACGAGCTAGAAGATCACATTATCTACTATCTTATCTGAGGCCTGGTTGGACCGGAACTCAACTACACACATGTTGAGAAATATGCTTTAGCAGTTGTTCATGTTGTCCAACAATTATGTCATTATATTTTACTTCACAATACCATCGTCATAGCTGTCATCAACCCTTTTCAATATGTGTTAACACGATGGGTCATCGGTGGGAAAATAAGTCAATGGATAGTCATCCTGCAAGAGTTTAACTTGGATTTTGTTTCAAAAAAATCAAAAAATTCCATGGTCTTTGCTGAAATAATCTCAGAACTTCTAGAGTGGTGATATTTCTCTCGAAGAGTCACCGATCAACAAAGATATTTTTTCTTATTAAATATTCGGACCCTTGGTATGGATATATACTTATGTATATTCAAACTTTGAAGTGCCCTTCTTCTACTTCTCATGATGAGCATCAATGAATACACCACCAAGAGCAGAACTATCTTATCCTCAACGACACTTTATGTCATCGAGGAGTGGATTGCATTCTTTAATGATGTCTCACTAACGAAGAAGAAGAGATTGTTTTAAATGTTTGTCACACAGGAGCATGTGGCGATCATCTGTCTAGGTTGGAAACAACCCAAAATATCCTTCACGTTGGATACTTTTTTCCCTCGTTAATCAAATATTATGTAGAGATGGTCAAGAAGTGTCACCCATGCTAGATATTCTCTCGGAAGATGTGCACACACCCATCTCCCATGTTCCCAGTTATTGTCACCAGTCCCTTCACCAAGTGGGGGATTGATTTCAATACATGTCACCTAGTTTGATATAGGGGGAATCGTTATATCATCGTAGTAGTAGACTACTTTACTAAGTGGGTTGAAGCTATGTCAAATTTAGAAATGATGGGGAAACAACTTCCTTTTTCGTTTTCAACCAGATTGTAGCTAGGTTTGATATTCTGAGGAAGATTGTCACCGATCATAGCAGTCACTTCTAGAACAAAATGATGTCTGAATTAACATCAAAATTATGGTTTAAATAGGAACATTTTTCACCTTACTACCCACAAGAGAATGGTTAGGTAGAGGCTGTTAATAAGTATCTCAAGACTATTCTTCAACGAATGATTAATTCAGCCAATTCAAATTGGAATTTGATGGTGTACTCGAAACTTTGGGCTTATTGAACTTTAGTTAAGACTACTACCGATTTTTCTCCTTTCCAAGTTGTCTACAGGTTGGAGGCAGTCTTACCCATTGAATGCCAAATCCCTTCTCTTAAGTTGGTAATGTAACTACTGCCTAACACTACATTGCTTGAATAATTTGTTTTATATATCTCGAGCAACTCGATGAGCAGTTTCGAGATGCATCGTTGGCCAACGAGTCTCACAAACAACATATCAAGTGTCAATATGATTGTTCCGTCCGCCCTTCGGTTTTCTTCGAAGGCGATCCTATCCTAGTCTATGACCAGGAAAAATATCCCTTGGGGGCAGGGAAGTTCAAACCCATGTGGTTCAGACCTTTCAATGTGAAAGAAGTCTTAGAAAAGGGTGCTTATTGTCTAGTTGATTTTGAGGGTAACGCTTTATCGGAGCCTAGAAATGGGATATACCTTAAGAAGTATTACACTTAGGTCGGTTTCCTGAGCGTGAATTCTTGTATATATGTATAGTTTTTATACAGTCTTGTCTTTTTGTTTTATGGACATGTAGTTAATGTGTTTTATTTTCATTGTGGTATACATCAATTGAATCTGAAGTCTATGTTGGGTTCACAGACAATCTTAGTCGACATACTCAGTGGCTTGTTTCCGTAGCTTGGGTGATTTTTACACCTTTTGGTTAGTTGATGTCTTCTGGAGGTATTTTTCTGGGAAAAGAAACCAATAATATTGTCGAGTATAATGTTGTAATAAAGTTACTATGTGATTCCTTGTCACATGGTATTTATCTCCTCTGGGTTTATATGGATGCTCAACTGGTCGGGTCTCGGTTAAATGGGATATACTATGTCTATGATCCCACCCTTCACCGACGATGCATTAGGGTACATTTATTAGAACATTATTTTGATTATATTACTTATATGCATGTTCCTAGGAGATCTAATCAACTAACTGATACATTGGCTAATCAAGTATTAGATTGGGTTGTTGCTCATACATAAAATTAAAACATGCACATACACATGTAAATACATTTTTATAAAATGTTTATCCATAAGGAAAAAATATGTATATATAATATATCCCCAAAAATAGTGTCATAAGTACAAAGTGGGCCATAAAGCCTCAAATAGATCCATTATACATCGTTTGGATCAAGTTGTCACTACTGAATACAAAAAGTTCCCTCGAAACATGTGTGGTCCAAAACTAACTATGTTCTTGGCTTATTGGTCTTACTATAACAAACTACGACATTCTCAGGATGACGAAACAAATGGACCCAAGTCTTGGGAACCCCTACTACATGAGGCTGCATAGCCGGGGGAAGGTTCTCTATCTCTTCCATCGGCACTGCACGAGTGAGAGCTGTCAACTTCCTCTCTACTCGTCACAATACTCTCTCAGCCTCTCTGGTTGGGGGTCCTCCTACAACCGTTGGCCCTCCTTCTCATGTTGGTCTATCCATTGGTCGAGGACGACACCTGGTCCTATTGAATCCAGTCGTTCACACTAGTCCCACATATGTATATAACATATCTTTGATTTAGTACTTTGACATTAATAAAAAGGGTGATATTTAAAAAACTTTAAAATTAAATAACTTTAAAAACATGTTTACCTATCTCTCTACTGTCAGGTTTCTATATTAAAGATTTTAATGACCTGAAACACTGAATTGTCAAACCAGGGCAAGTAAACTTAGAGCTGCTACACTGTATGTGTGGGTAAGCTAATTCCTATCTCAAGACTATTCTTAGAAGAAAACACAAACTCACTCTTAAAAACTGAATCCTAATGACTACCTTGAAACTTATCATTTCCTATGTAATTTCATCAACAGAAAACGGTCCTATGCCTAAGTGCAAATGCTTCTATTTCTACTCTAATGCAAGTTCACAAAACTATCTACCACTACCTTTAATCATCTATCATCACTGTCTCTATCTAAGCCATAACAGAAAGAGTGTTTCCTAAAATTATTTTAATCTAAATATCGAAAATAAATCTAAATCTGTCTACGGGAAAAATAAAGAGATATCCTACTTACCCTACTGGTACCGGAAGATTCCTCTAATTTAATTTCAACCTACCTATCCTAACTAAGCAGAGTAGCCTAACTATCCTAACTAAAGAAAAGTACATTCAAGCTCGCATTCACTTTAATCTACGTTCAGATAAAAAACTGGAAACAGAGCTATTCTAATTCACACTTTAAATCCTACAGGAATCAACCATGCTTTCAATACTCGTCAATGTAGAAGATATTAATGTGATAGAAACGATACAGTTGGAGAGTAATCAAGCAAGAACCTGAACAAGTTAATTCCCAAAATCTAGGCTAACATGCATGCAAATACTAAAATACTGAAATGAACTAAATCTAAGACAAAGAAAAGCAGCGTCTTGAACCTGTTTGGCGGTCCCAACCAAAAGGTACAAATGCCGAAAGGAACAACCAGAACTATTCAATCATTCTACGCAAACACTGTGTATACTTCACGCTCCATTTACTCAGAAAACTAACTCAAATCAAATGACAGTCAAGTAACATAACGCAACAGCAAATTGTATTCAAAAATGTGTATCATAACATAACATAACCTAACGTTCCTTAGGAGTGATCTTCTATTTATATAGATCCTCCTCAATAACATTTTAAAGCAAGAATACATTAATTCAAGCGGATCCCAGATCCGAAAATAACTCGAAATCAGTTAAAAATGGTCTTCACATCTTCGTGACACGTAGTGTCACAAAGTGTTAATCATGAAGTATTAACAACTCAGTTCTATAATTGTGCCTTCAATCATCATATGAGTGATGACTCCATCTATCATGTAAATCGCACTGTCTCCCACTCTAGCCATAACGCGCAGATCTTTAGCAGCTTCGTTGGTATCTCCACAGGGTGCGAGCTGGTACCTGGTACTGGCAAATCCTGTTTCAAAAATAGAAATAGTACCTAACCCAAGCCACATTAGTTCCAATGTTAATTTAAAGCATCAAAATACATAAAAATAACTTGAAACGTAAAAATACCTTGAGTAGCCCCATTGAGTGGTAAAGAGATGTCAATTATGTCAAAACAAGGCCAAAAGGGAGTGGTACTGGGTATGGAAATGGAGGTCTTTGTGATATAATATAGGCGAAACATGATCAAAACTGGAGACCAACATGCCCCCAAACTGAAGTCTTTGCCTGTCCTCAGGCAACAGAAAGTCAAAGACTGGTAGCAATCAAAGCGTTGCAGCAGCTGCAACCAACATCTGTAACTTCTCATGTTTCTTCAGGTTTCTAATTTCTTTCTTGAGGATTCGGTTGATGATGATATGCTTCCTAACAATCTTCTGTAGTCTCCTATTCTTCTGCAAAAGACCACTATTCTTTTGTTTCATTCTTTCAATTCTAGACAAGAAATGATGTATCCTGACTTTCATGAGTTCATTCTCAGTTTTGATATGTCAATCCAAGATAGTGTATTCTTGTAGATTTTCTTTCAACCTGTTATTCCTTCTTTCTAGTCTTTCTACCATTGGTTTCAAGGATCGACTGGAGGAAATTTCACAGTAAGTTTCAAATGTTTTATCCTATCCTGGTTGTGGTTGAGGACTGGATGCGTGAGTGAACTCGTCTGGACTTTGAGCAGGGGTGTCAACTGGATCAGAATTAAGAGCTGGACTGAGTTCAGGAGTGAACTCATTTGGACTTCGTTCATAGGTGTCAACTAGATCGGTATCATGATCTCGGTTGAGTTCAGGAGTGAGCTCTCTATGTATCCGAGTAGGGGTACCTGTTGGTACTCGAATTGGCTCATTCTGCTCAATTCCTTTGGCAGTAGCCTGCCGATCCACTTTACAGTTTTTTCGAATTAATTGGGACAGAGTCCAAGTCATTTCAGAGGGCTCTGGAGCCTCCTCATGATCATCCACACTTTCTAACCTCTCCTGTGGTGGGTAACTGGGCACAGAGTTATCCATACCTGACAATGTGCTCTTACATTTTCGTTTTGGATTTCTCCTAGGTTTGTCAATCAACTCTGTCAGTTCTTCCACATCAATTATGTTCTCAGCAGCTAGGGAAGGGCTCGAGGTTTCGACATGTGCCTCTGTAGGAGTAGTACTCTTCACAGTTTCAATATTGGTTTCCACTCTATCAGACCCATGAGCATCCGATAAATGTTCTGAATCATGGTCTCCAGTACTAGCTTCAATTGTGTTGTCGGGTATGTTCCTAGGTTTAGCACAGACTTTGGTCGGGGTTTTAACCCTCTTTTTCCTAGCGTTCAACTTCTTCTGTGGGGGAGCAGGCTTAACACTCCTATCTTTAGACTTGGCAGAGGCTAGGGTTTTTATAGTGAATATATCCCAAGTTTCTTGCTTCTTGGACAGTGCAGACTTAATCAATATCTTAACAAGACCAAAATGAAATAGACTTCCACGAAAATCTTTGGCCTTTCGTACCTGTTCGGCCATCTTTGTTAAACTTTTCAATAGAAAGAAGGGTATGTTCAGCAGATGATTACCTTTAAAGTGTAACAAGAGTCAGGCATGGCAGGGGAATACGATGGTATATCGTCCTTCACACGTGAGGTAACACTGTTGGATGGCTAACAATTGAGCCCACTGTGGTTCCAACCATGACCGCGAAGTTCCCTCGGACCACTGTGTTTCCCGGTACTGCGGTTTCAAAAGCTGCGTACAGATATTTTTGTCAACAGGCTGTCCCTTTGTCCATCTTTGACCAGTGGTGGGCAATTGAATTGCTTCTGAAATAAATTTCTCCATGACTTCGAACTCAAGCTCGCCCACTTTAGCGAACCCACCTTGAAAATGCAGAGCAAATTGAAGTGTAATTGCATCATTATATCCATCGAATTTCCTTAGAAACGGCTCCCACCCTACTTTCTTAAAAATATCTCTGGTTGCCTCATACTCTGGAAGGGCCTCTAAGTCTGCATATGTCTCCGGTTCATGGCGATTTTCCACCATGGTTCCACTGGATATCACAGGTAGGGTATGTAGGTGAGCAGCGAAATTTGGATGAGGGCGACGAAGGAAGAGAATGTGATGAAGAAGCAGTCGGGAGGAAAATCATAAGAGAACATTTGAATTTTCGTGGGGGTCGATAGGGTGTCGGAAAATGATGAGAGTCGTACAAGGGTGCAGAGTGTTATCGTATACGGGTCAAGTCGAACTCATCTCCGGTACTGTCGTGTGTTTTTTTTTTATGATATGAGAGGTCGAGGTGGGTTGGTTCATTAGGTACAGGTCATGGTTATGATTAAACATTATGGATTAAACAAGGCATCCTTAGTTCAAACTATTAATATGAAAATTAATACAGTAAATCAACATGAACTAAGCATACCTGAGTCAAATTACCTATCCCCATTGTTATGCAAGTCTTGCTGTAGAATTTTTCTTTTGAAGTCAAGTCTGGATCTGAAGGGCGCGAAAATTGTAATTTCTCTTAAATTTCTGATGACCACTGTAGATGATGAACTCTGTGTTGGTACTTACTGGTACTGATGAAACAATCAGGAATCTGCAGAGAAATTTTAACCAATAATATCCTGCTGAGAAAACTTCTTGTTTTTAACAGCAAATTATGATGATCCCTGAACCTGGCTTTTGTTCTGTCCTGAAAAAGATCAACTGAAATCATGTCTTCGACAACTTCAAATCTCTACCCATGGTACAATTCTGATTTTTGTGAATGAATGTTCTAGAGTCGAACACAAACAGAAATCATCGGATTACCGGCCATTAATGAATGCCATTAACCGATGCGAGATGACCCACCAGTGATGTCAATGGACCTCAAGGTACCTACAACACATCCTAACAGGTACGAATAGAGGTGTTGGTGTCGAGTCACTTGTAGGATCTATCAACCAAGAGACATTGGTGGATTCCCAGGGTTGTCAGCAAGGGCATCTTCCATTGAGGCATGCAGAGTCCAGGGTGCTAAATAATCTCTAATCTCTGCTCCAGATAAGGTGCTGATGTCGATGGAGTGAGATTTGTTGGAAGGTGGACCTTAACGTATTCCACATCATCCAACGTGAGTGCAGATAGAAATCTTGCAGACATAATTTTTGGAACAGTAATCACTTACTTGTGGATTTTATGAGCCCAAGATAGTACATGCTCATTGCTTCCTCATGTTTGGAGAGTCTGAGGAAATGCTAAAAGAAGACTCTAAGGGGTTTCTTTCCCATAATAATTCACTAGGTCTGGTAAAGAATATACTTCCTGATAAATGCCCCTTTCATACTTTAATGAGAAGTCAAAGGGAGAAAACAAGCTCAAATTTATTTGTTTCAAAACAAGTCAGTTATATTGATAAGAAAATCTCATGAAATAAAACAATCTTACCTTCTTACCTGTTGCGAGAAAGTGATAAAGTTCAAATCTGTACTTTCTCTGAAAAAACCTGTAAAACTGAAAACAAAACATCAACATATCCAAAAGAAAGAAGAAAATAAATGTTTTTTTCATATTATTTGATTTTTTTTATTTTCTGCTAAAAATCTATTACTTACAGAATTTTAAAACAGTATAAATGATCAAAGATCAGCAGGAGAAGAAGACTCCTCTCCCACTATCTTTAGTTCTGTTTATTTGGCCACTTTCTGTAAGAAATCATCTTTTGACAAAGGTTTATTGTACACTTTCAATCGATGTCCATTCACTATAAAGGAATTCTCAGAATCATCTATGGTTTTAATCCTGACAGAACCGTTATCAAAAACAATTTCTACTTCATAAGGTCCCAACCATCTTGTTGTAAGTTTCCCTTTGAAAGTTTTGTATTTGGAATCGAAAAGTAGTGCCCAATCCCCTGGTTGAA
>ML785758.1:461968-485519 GCA_009831015.1 Picea engelmannii | reverse complement strand
AAAGTGGGGCCAAGTGACCTAGAAGATGTTTTTAAGGAAGCTACTTGGAGAGTATAAATAAGAGGCAAGGCTCTCTCATTTGAATCAAACTTGAGAATATTGAATATATATAGGTGTATGAGGTTTACAAATGATATCTAAGATGAAATTCTGAGGAAAGTGAAGAAAAGAAGGCCGAAATGCAAGGAAGGATGAATTATTTTCATGGTGCTTTCTAAGGTATGTTATTTTCAGGTCATCTCACCATTTTCCCTATAACTTTGTTTCTATAGTGATTCAGATCCTGAAATTGCTATGAAAGTGAGAAAACATATCCAAGTATCTGTGGTTAAAAATTTAGCTTGTGCATAGTTGTATTTTGGGAGTTACACTCTGTGGAAAATAGGGTTTGTGGCCAGTTTTGAAACTAGTCAAAATCTAGTGTTTCGGGTAAAAATGTCATAACTTCTTCATAACAGATACAAATTTAATGAGACCAAATGTGTTGGTTAGGTTACTATTAGTAGTATTCTGTGTAAAAGTTTCATATCATTTCATCAAAAAATTTGTGCGGGGCATGCTCTACAAGGTCGCTCTCTAGAATAAGCCAGAATTCAACAAGGTTTGTCATTTTTTCTATAACTCCTTTTATGAGAGGTTAAAAGTAGTTCCACTTGGAGGAATTGCATAAAACACACTGAATAACATTTTGTATCAGTTTCAAAGATTTATACATTACAGGTTCAAAGTTATGATTAGTTCAAGTTAGGTTTGTTGACTAATCCAAAACTAGGCATGTGAGACTAAAGAAAAGTTTGATGAAAATGCTAGTCTCTTGTTTTTAAAAGTTAAGGAAGGTTTGAAGGAATGTGATAATATACAAAAGGTCTATTACAGAGCTACAAATCATATTTGGATGATGAAATTGATGAGAGCTCTTGGTTGAGGTACATGTTGAGTACATGGTTGAGACAAGTAGTTGATGAGTTGGGACATACATGAGGTGTATAGTTGATGATGTTGGTACATATTGATGAGTCATTGTTGATGAGTGGTTGACACATGATTGGTATATACTTGGTACATGGTTGGATGCACTTGTTTATGGTACAGGTTGATTACAGGTTGTTTGGCACAGGTTGGTGCATGGTTGATGCTCTTGTTTATGGTACAGATTGATATCTGTTGAGGATTGTTGCCTCATCTAAGTTGGTGCTGAGAATGCAAGCTGAGTCTTGCATATAGAGTTGGTGCTCTTGTAGATTTGTACTCTATTCAGTTGTTGCTGATAAAAACCAAGGATTGTAGTCCATAATAAAAAGAAAATTGTACATACATCTTGTGTTCTTTGTGTTCATTGTGGTGATGACTTGTTGATGATATATGTTGCTGATATGTGCTCACATCTAACTGGTTATAAATGACAACAATGGGTAATGAATAAATGTTGAATGCTAATTGATGAGTTTTTGTGAAAGAGGGAAGTTTTGGGAAAAAGAGCCCCACACTCATTCACCCCTTCTCTAAGTGTGGTAGGTGTGTCCAACACTAAGGAGACTAAACTTATAAAAAGGTTGTGAGTCCATATTTAAGATCTTTTCAAACTCCTTAAAATTGAAAATATGGCCGAGTGATCTTGTCTCAATCATGCTCATTAAAATGGTATTGAAGAGATGTTATTTAGGTATAATTTTAACCATTTTTCGAACTGACCAGACTAATTACAAAAAAGGAACACTCTAGAGTCGTCTTTTAGTCTTTTTTGGGCTCTCTAAATGCGAAAAAACACCAAGCTTACCTTCTCTAGGCTCGTAAAACTTCACATGGAAGGTGTCTTGTTGTGTCATTTATTAATCACATTGTATGTCTCATCCTTGCATCTTTGGCCTAATGTCGTCTTCAAGTTTCTATTTAACTGAACCTTCCAAAGAATTCCTTAAATGAAATCCTTGTAGCACTCTTTTCCCTTGCAATCTAACACCTTGACTCATGGAGGAAACTTCTTGAGTGTCCTTATCCTGCACATGTCTCCTTGCACTGAGCATCAATATGTTCCATGCGATTGGAACTATTTTTCTTTCTCGTGACACTCGTTCCTCCTTTGTAACGTAGCATTCTTTTTTTCTTTTTCAAGATCGTTAAAAATTTGAAAGAGACAAAAAAATAAAATATTCAAAAAATAGGGGATGGGATATACATTCTCATTTTTCGGCAGCAAGATAGTTGCCCTTGGAAAAAGCACATCCTTCTATTTTTTCTCCAAGCATTGGGATCTAGTATGACTTTAGTAATTTGTTCTCGTTACATAGAGTTGTGTCCTCCTATATTTGGTTACTCTTACAAACATATGGAGAGTTTGTGGTGCCTCCTGTATCATAGAATTATGTCAATATTACACTGCCTGTGTCTCATCATTTTTTCGTGCTTTTGTCCAACAGAAGTTTTTTCCAACCTGAGTCGGTCATTCAACAGTTTATCTCTCAAATTTCATAAGCCATCCATCTTGAGAGTCCACTCAAGTTCAGATTCAAAATCAATGAAGTTATGCACTTGGTGATCGAGATCCTCTAGTATTTCCCAATGACATGTCGAAGACTTTAGGGTAGTGAGTCTTACACTCCTATTGTACTACTACCTGAGCTTTTGAAGATCTTGAAGTTGTTGTTGAAGCCATGAAGTCATCATCTCCAGCCACATGAATTGATGCTTCTTGAATATGCATATTATATTGTACTTATATATCATCAAATGATCTTGAGATGTATATCCGTTGTGTATTGTTCACAGTTGCACTTTATATGGACATTTACATTTTTTCTAGTAGTCGCATGTGACATGGATATGTAGTGTACTTGATTGGCATCCATGCTTAGTTTATCCCAAGCATGAGTATGCCCGCCTTGGAGAGATTATTATTATTTTTTCAAATGGCACGTTCACAAACACTCGCCATGGGCTCACTCCACTTTGTGCCTTGTAACTATGTAAAGATATTCTAATGTATTTGAGCCATCATTTGCTCTTCTAACCTCACACATTAGGGGGAATAATATGATATAGTCTAAAAATGCCTTACCTATGCATACAAGACATTGGCCTTTCCACTTACATAATTTTCCAAAATATTGCTAAGGTTGGTTCTTAAAAAACTATTTTTTGGATATTGTACTCGTCCTGCTGCACTAATGTCCCACATACACATGTGTGTTGCATGCTAGTTATCCCGTGTACATACGCGAGCTACATGCTAGTTAGCTCGCATTTACCTCCAAAAATTGCAAAAAATATAAAATTGCAAGGAATTCAGTGGAGTTTACAGGCTATCAAGGGTTTCCTAACCATTTTACCCCTTTTATCCCATCCCCAAACCGAATAACCATATTTTTCTCATATAAATAGAGGTCTTTGGGTGTCATTTGACAAAACAAGCAAGAGAATAAGAAAACTCTTCCAAAATCCCTTTCCCTTCTTAGCCCAAGTTTTGCATCCTATTATGAGTTTTGGCCTCGACATTCCCCTCCAACCCTTTCTCCTTATACAACCCTTTATCCTTCCTTAAGTGATAATTTGGTTGTGAGAAGATAGCATGGGATTGATGAACTTGGAGCCATGATAGAGGAGCCCAGACCTGGTTCGTGGAGCGATTACTGACAAAGGTTGTAATCATTTTTGTCTTGAAACTAAATAAAAGAGTTCATCCTTGTCCCAAAATCTTATATTCGCATGATTTTATTAGTTTATGCATTTATGTATATATCTAAACCTTAAAAGTAATAAGTGGATATTGCATGTGTTGTAGCATTGTTTTCTTAAGCTTCTATAGGTTAGCTTTGGAAGGAGACTCGCAATCTAGGAGGCTACAAGAAGCGAAAGAGGTCCGTGCCAGCCACAAGGATTAAAGGTAGACCCGTTGACTCTCTTTGCTCTCTCTCGTCATTTAGTTTATATATTTTTGGGGTAGTTTAAGGTTAGAATAGTATTTTAATGGAAGTCAGCACTCTTCCTGTACTGAGACCCAGTATAGGGGGATTTTCCCTAGAGCATGTGGGAGCAGGCTTACTACTAAACAATTTCCATAGACACAGGAAGAAATAGAGGACATTTCACGTGTTCCATAACCAAGTGCAATTGGTAGTATAATGTATGCGATGTTATGTAGTCAACCAGACATTGCCCATGTAGTGGGAGTGTTGAGTAGGTACATGTTGACACCTAGAAAGGAGCACTAGACAATTGTCAAGAGAGTATTCATGTATTTGTGTGGCACAAAAGACTATGATATATGCTACCAAGGAAAACCTGGAGGTGAAAGTGGTAAATTAGATGTGCATGGATTTTTCAATGCTAATTGGGCTAGAGATATGGATTGATAGAGGTTAACCAACAGATATGTCTTCAATATGTTCAGTGGAGCAATAAGTTGGATGAGTAAGTGAAAGGTGGTCGTAGCCTAGTCGAAAACAGAAGTTCAATACATGGTGGCCACTCATGGAAGCAAAGAAGCGGTATGGATTCAAATATTGTGTTAAGGAATCGGGTTTCAACAAAGATCTAGGAAGGTAAGTTTTGATAGTCAAAGCGCAATATTTATGGAAAAAAAACATTCTTATCATTCAAAGCCTAAGCTCATTGATGTACAATACCATTTTGTAAGAGACATGGTGGAAAGTAACTAGGTGTTACTGGAGAAAGACATGTTGGAAAAAACAACAAACTCATTGACCAAGTTTGTGAGTGTTGTAAAGTTCTCTTGGTGCAGATATTCAATGGGCATTGTTTCCCTGGGTCTGTGAACGAAATTTCAGGAATCTCTTGTTTCAACAAAGAAGACAACAAGTGGTATAATGTTGGGTTGTTATATTCTTTGTAGTGAAAGTCTAGTTGAGGTGAATTGACTGATGGTAGAAGTCGAGGTAGATCGACAACATAGACAACAAGTCAAAGTCGAGGTGGATCAATAGCAGGTCGAAGTCAAGTTAGATCGACAACAAGTCAAAGGTTAAGGGAGTCGACCAAGTAAAGTCGAAGTCAAAGATATCGATGACAAGTCAACCGACAAGAGGTCAAAGTGCAGACATGAGACAACTGAATAGAGGTAAGTTGGTAGTCAACTGGTAAACCCGACCTGGAGTCGACTATAAAAAAATCCCAGGATTTGTGATATTTATAGCCAATGATATGCATGAATCTATAACCACTTTTGCGTGCCAATATTTAAGTTTTTTCCTATTGTAAATCCTATAAAGAGGCTTATTGTAAGGTTGTAAAGGATAATGAAAAATATGTTATTGCATGTGTAAATCATAGGTTTTTGGTCATGCATATGTAATCTGAATTGGCTATAGGGTTTTTCTTTCCTGTACAAGAGGGTATGATGTCGATTGCGTCTTAGGTGTGGACCATGGTTAGACATGTAACCTTTTATTCTAAATGAATAAGAAAACAAGAGAGAATAACACTCAAAGGAATGTTGGTTTTCCCGATTAAGGGTTTCCAAGTTAAAATCTCAGTGTACTGTGCGATTGCTTGTGTCATTTTCTTTCTTGATTAAATTCTTCTTCTCTTCTACTAGGATTAGTGTGAAATTTCCCTACATTTATTGACATTCACATCGTCGTTGGGATATAGGATATTGTCTAAGTTGGGGTGAAGGTCCCCAGAAGAGTGTCAAGGATGATGAGGATTCAAGAAATAAATGAGAGTCATTAATCTATATGTGGATGAGAGTTGATCCCGACTATAGGTTCCATTTAAGTGAGAAGGGGGGAACATTGTCATGGGAACAT
Source organism: Picea engelmannii (assembly GCA_009831015.1). NCBI lineage: Eukaryota > Viridiplantae > Streptophyta > Pinopsida > Pinales > Pinaceae > Picea > Picea engelmannii. The sequence goes on along the minus strand of ML785758.1, from coordinate 479,754 downwards.
GGAGGGCCAGTAGGGATACAATGTGTCCCTTTTAATGACATATGTCTCCAAGAGAGTATTCGATGGACATGAGTGGTCATGGATGAACTGGAAACCCTTAGGTATTTGATTGCAATATAGATCGTTGGATCTAGATGTCGACATATCTTTGTCATTCATTGGAGGGTGCCCAACATGGGTCCAAAAGTGTGGATAGGAGAATGTTCCGATGGCAAAGAGATCTAGAGATCTGAAAATCCTTAGACACCACTTATTATTTAAAAATATACATATAGAATCTAACTTGATTCAAAATTAATTCTTGATTGTATTGAGGCAATTTGCAAAAAAATGATGTTGTCCTCCTTATCCAAAAACTCATAAACTAATCATTAATTTGTAGATTATTGAGATGACATAGCAGAAAGAAAAAGAACTAAAATTACATATATGGATGACATAATTCACTTCATATTAATGTCCTCTTAGATAGTAATTTTGTTTTTCATCATCTCAAAATGCCAAATTACATTACCGTGTGTGCTTACAAAAAGATAATTTAATGTACTTTCTTTAATTACACTATTCAAAACACGAAAATGAGTTCACCATTAGAATCCTTGCGAAATTATGAGAAATTTGAGTATAAAGTATGGCTCTCATTAATGAAAATCTAGATTAAGACTTTTACAAATGACCTCTTAGCACAAAAATAACATCACCATTGAACTCCTCTTGGAAAAATGAGAAAAATGAGTATGAAGATGGCTATGTTCTTTCAATATACCTTATGGAATGCATATCAAGAAAATTTCAACTAGGATACGCTTCCTGCATGCAAATCAATGTGTATGTACAACCTCGAGATTTGTGCCCACCTCGGACTCTATGCCAACATTGGGATGTGTGTCCTTAGTCTGTGTGTAAGCATTGGCATGCAGGCCCAATATATAGGTCGCGACCCTAACTCCCCGTCTGCACTTGATGGTTGGAATTAAATATTACTTAGGTGGGTTCCTAAAAAAACCCCACACTTTGGTGCAATGGTTATGGCATGAGATTATATCAGGGAGGTCGTGGGTTCCATCCCTCACAATCCCCTTCGTTGTCAATGCTTTTTTATAAATTTATGGTAGGTTTTCTATGTGGTGTATATACAAAGTTTTTAACCGACCCTTCCACACAAATATGATGGTAAAATTATAATACATATAACCAAGGTCGAAGACATAGGCCCTCAGCCCTTTTCACCATTGTTTGAACATTTAACCAAGGTTAAATACAATATGCAAAATATATTTTTAAGAACCACTTATGTAGCACATTGGAAATGGATTCTTTGTTAAGGTTATAGGAAGTCATGGGTTTGACCCCCATAGACTCCTACAATATTTGGTAAACACTAACCATTATGGCCATTGGGAGGTTGTCACATGGAAACCTCTCATTGGTATGTCCTTCCCATGTGTCGAAAAAAACTAGTCCACCTAGACTTGTATGATCTACCTAGTAATCAACCAAATTGTCATGCCCTGTCACATATACGGCCTGTACAATCATGTGTCATGTGTCACCATTTCCTTTGGATTTTTTCTTGATTTGACCAAACTTTGACTAGCTATAACACCATGTTTCCCCCAATTTATAATTAATCATAAAGTAGGAATTACCATGCTAATGCATGAGGAAAATGTAAATGTATTATTGTTTGAGTTGCCAATAAATGACTATGGGGGTGAAGCCTTGAAAGTACTGGCCATGATATCACTAGAGGAAGAATGTGAAAACTATACAAGAGTTTTCATATGTCAAATAAACCCAAGATCTCCCTTGATAAGGATGAAAAGCCTCCTTCGAATCCCAAGGAAAGAAAATCAGTCAATGAAGAAAGGACCAGTGGTTGAATCACCAACCACCCCCTTGAATGGAAACATGGGTTGTCAGTCCGAAGTACCACAGGGACTTGCAAACCTGAGCTTCCTTTTGACAGAAGGAACTGGATAGGTTGGCAAAAACCTTCCCAAGTAAGAGGGACACACACACGGGAAAGGGAGACACCAGACGAGAGCGTAAGATCACAAGGGAGATGCGTGGAACTCTCCAACGAATCACAAACAGAAGGCTGTGAGATTTATGAAGAATAGCATCTGAGAAACCTCACCGAGGCCACAACCAAGTGAGAAAGCTCTGAGTTGCAGAAAATAGGACCCAAACAGAAGATGAAACAGAGAGAGAGAACCCTTGAGAACTGTGAGAATTCCCTGGTGATATCATGGCTTGGCATGGGGGTGGCTAGAGTGCTAAGAATGAATGCCTCTGAGCCTATGGTCGGGTGGAAGGAAGAACACCCACAGTCAGTTGGTTGGTGGAAACCTGTAATAGATCAACATTTTCTTACTCTGTGTAATTTAGTTGTAACTGGGCATGAATTTGGTTATACTGTGTATGTTTCAGGAATTGTGCTTGATTTCTGAATGGATATACTGTGTCTCTTTCCTTACTGATTGGATGTAAAATTAGGCCAGTAAGAGATTATATGGATAGGACATGATTGGTACTCATAAATGCTTATGTCCTATGGCAGCTTGAGTTAGAGCCATGAACTGTGAGTTCGTCGACCTTAGGCATAGTCTCATGTACACATTCCAACCTTCCTAGTTTTCTAGAGTCCCTTGGAGGATGATTTCTGTTAATTTCAGGAGAGGTAGTGTGGTTATGCACAGGCTCCCTGCGAGGCAAGTAGAGACCGAGACTCACTCAAGTCCTAGACTTGATGAATGAGCACAAGGGGTGCGTGGAAGATTCTTCTAAGAGTCAAGCCTAGGAGAAAGAGTGCAAAGCTCTTAATTCTTTCATAGGTGAGAAATCTCAGGAGGGACAACACTTTTCATAAGTGCTGGTGAGACCCAATAGCTGGCTTCCAGTAGAAGATCAAAGGCTAAGACCTTTAAGACTTTGAAATCTTCCAAGGAAAAGGAAGAAATCATGAGCTCAGAGAGGAGCTACAACTACCATCAGATCTCACATGGATAGCCAATAGCCATCAGATCCAAGAGAAGCTGCACAAGGTTTAAGACTCGCATACGCAAAGGTGAGGACTCGTCAAAGTCCTGAAAAGATCAGGACCGTCCATTTCAGAGGACATGTGGCAGACATCCGAACCCATCGGGGTTTCAGATACCAGAAGGTTGAAGGACTAAAATTGTGGATTCATTGCATCGTGAACTCCTGGTTCACGAAATCCCGATGCAGGATTGGAGCCATCGGATTTCGGTATTTTGGCTATTTGGAGTTCAAGATGTAGAGGAGGTTGTGGTATTGGTGCCGAGAGTTTCAAACTCCCGGTATGTGAAGCAACGAAAAGATCAGGACCATCCATTTCATAGGACACGTGGTAGAAATTCGAACCCATTGGGGTTTAGGATACTGAGAGGTTGAAGGACCAAGAGTTTGGTCGTGGTGGATTCGTGAAATCACAAACCTTGAAGTCCCGAAAGATGCACGTGGTGGAGGTTTCAGGGAAATCCCCGAAAGGAGATTTCGGTAATTCGGTTACCAGGAAAACAAGAGGTAAGAGTTTTGAACTCTTGACCCATAAAACCTCGAAAGAATTTGAGTTGTTGGATCAGGAGAGGCTTTGGGCCATTGATCTCACTCAGGAGAAGGAGGACCAGAATTTCACAATTTGGTACTTCGGTACTTCGGATACCAAGAGTACGAGAGGACAAGGATTTGGAGCAATAGGATTCGTGAAGTCCTGAAACGCAAAATCCCGAAAGCGTTTGGAGGAGTAGTTTTGTGTCACAGAATAGGGACAGGTTTCACCATACCGGGGTTTTGTATTTTGGAAGTTTCGAGGAAAAGGAACCGGGGAACTTTGTGTTGAAACTCTCGAAGTCGCGAAACGCGACGTATTGTTGGAGTGGGGCTACGGTCTCAAGGTTTCAGAACTTCAGCATTTCGGGGTTTCAGATGCCTAGTTTGGTTGGCCTGTGGCCATAACCAACGATCACATGGAGGTGGAAAAGGTTGGAACTAGCCTTCACTAGGTCCCCGTAGCCATTTCGAGGATTCTATCTCGTGAAGAAGGGAAAAAAATTTAGTTACCGTAGTGGGCATGTGACAAATTGGTATCAGAGCATGGTTACAACACTTGGCCTTCTTGGTATCATGTACGAGCCGTGTAAGGAGATGTTGTTATCTACATTTCCCCTTTAAGGAGAAGGACTGCAGAATGGAACTGTAATTTGGGAATTTCTTTAACCCCTCTGTTAAAATGATAACTACTCCCATAGGAGTAAGGATGCACTCATCTATATTACTGATAAGACTTGAGTGTGAATAACAAAAGTGGAATGAATTGTGATTTGAATCTGCATGAGCAAGACGAGGGACATGAACGGAGTTGTTCTGTTACAAAGTGTCACGATGGATACCTACTAAAGAAGGTAGAGTCTCTTGCAATTGAGATGGCTGGTTAGGTAAGAATTAAGACCCCAAATGAAGAACTCCTTCATGATTTAGGAAATTTGGTAAGGACTGGTAGGATCCTTAGAAAGTTATAATTACTACATTATTAAAAGGCTAAACCCTGAGCATATAAATCCTCATGATTGAGAGGACTAATGAAAATATGTAGGGTCAGATTTCCTAACCTATAATGGTTAGAATCGACAACAAGGATAATCTGTCTAAGCAATATTAAGAGGAGTCCTTTGGGACTATTGCTAATTCCCAAGAGTGACCCTTGTTGGTTGTTCCCATAAAGAGAGGGTAACGTCGGTATGAGTTATGACTAAGAGATTAGTCCTGTAAGTAACTTAAAATATCAGAAGAGATTGCGGGGAAATTTGGTATGTCGAACATGCATATAGAATCAAGCTTGTGTTAAAGTTTGAAAACTCTGGAGGTTTAGCATGGAGTATACCAAGAGGAGTAGTGGTTTTAAGTCTTGAGACGAAACACTTAGAAAAAATTTCTAAGTTCGATGAGTTGAAGCATTCAAAAGGAAGCACAGAAAACTGAAGTTCAAAGAAAGAACAAGTATGGAGGATTGAGCGGGAGAAATCCTTCAGAAAATATTTTCGAAGATTGGATAGGATCAAGAGTCAAGATCCATTCAAAAAGAACCAAAATGTTTCGAGTTGTTCGATCTTGGAGAAGTAGCGCACTAGTTAGTTGCGAGGAGATACCAGAATTTCGCAAAACAAAAGGGCTTGGAAGAAGCAATGAGAAATTCGCGAAAAGATCATAGCTGTTGATCAAGGAGAAATCTAGACCATTGATCGTCCAGAGAGAATTTTGCAATTTTGGGGATCAGGAGAACGGAGGTGAGAGGTCTTCGAATTCGCGACACGTGAAATCGCGAAATCATGATACGTGAAACCCCGACAATATCTGAGCTGTCAGATCGTGGAAGAATCTGGACCGTCAGATTGAGAACTCTGAAATTTCACAAATTCGAGGATCAAAGGATTCGAGGTTCTTCACAATATAAATACCGAAGTTGTGAAATGTGAAATCGCGACATAGTCACAATCATTGGTTGGAGAGCCGTTGGTGACCGTTGATCTGATCCAAAATTTCAACATTTCTAGTATCGAGAGTCTGAATGGATGGTGGAATTCTCTGAGGGAGGAATACCAAAATTCTGTGAACCATTAGATCTAGTAGATCAGTGGAGAAGATAAGGTTGATAACCTCTCATCACTCACAAGCTCAAGAGGAATAGTATCCATTAGATTGGAATAAACAAGAGTCATTGATCTAGAGCTTCAAGGTTTCAGCTATTGGGAAACGGTGGAGCGTTGTCCATGGATTCACCGAAAACACGAGATCTCGACGCGTGTCTAGGAGTTGACCCTAGGTTTCGATTGAAGGGTCATGTGAATAAAAGAGCCGAGAAAACCTTAGCTTCGGTCTTTCGGGTTTTTGGATTTCGGGGATCGAGGAAGTAGAGTTCTTTGCAAGAGGAATCCTGAAATCACGAAGTGTGAAGCACCTTTTAGTTTGGATCATGGTCACCACCGGTGGTCACATGAGGAGAAGGCGTGAACTAGTATGATGAATACTTAGCTATGTTCAATTGTACTTGAGTGCATGAGGTTAATTCATTGTGAAGCTTCATAATAGGAAGCCTGATATTAATACCGGTAAGGTATGAATGATATTAAAAATGCAAGTAATGCACATGTATGATGTAAGAGTATAAGTATACTCGAGGCCCGATATGATTGCCCTGATGAGTGAAACATGAAGCAAGTATTGCTCTTATCCAAATTAAATTAATACTATGGAGGCATAACTGACTCCATTCTCGGGAGTCATGAAAGTTTTGTTCCAAATAATAGCCTAAGGGGAATGTATTCCATTTCCTTAGGAATTACCAATATAATTAGATGAAAGGGTAAATGAGCAAAGATGTTCTCTTGTCATAATAAGAGACAAACGATTACACCTTTGAGCATCACATGAGAAGGATTGTGAATGAATCTGAATTGACTGATCCTAACTGTAAAGATGCATGTTTATATTCCTTAAGGGGAATATTTAGAAAAAAGATAAAACTAACTCAAGGCTGAGGCCATCACAAATAATGATGGATATGCAACAAGGAAGTTGCATGCCGAAGGAGTTCCCGGTGGAGGAACTTTGTAAGGACTTTGTCAGAAGAATAGAGTCACAACCCTAATAATTGTTGAAGGTTGGACAATGGGCTGCAAGGCCTATCCATATATATAAGAATCCTGGATTACATTTTGAAAGAATCATGTAATTAATAGAAGACTAACAACTGAATATTGACCATTCTGATAACCGAATGGAAGTGTGTAGGATGCACATGTTCATGATTCATTATGAGCAAAGAGTTGTTATTAAATCATGTTGTAGTATCCCAAAAAGGGTTAGGGTGAGGCCTAACCAAGGCTACTCGGAAAAAGAGCAATTGTGGAAACCAGTATAGTTGGTAAGAGGCAAGTAAATCCCCTGAGTATGATTAAATGAATAAATGAGTACGTTTAACTAGTGAGGCTTGAAGCTGTGATTAAGAAAAGGTAGTGAGACCTTAGAGATCACTCGACTGGGCTGAAAAGCCCCAGGCGATGTAGAAAGAATTTGAAGAAGGAGAGAGCCCTCAATTCTTTCCTTGTTGTGCAATACGTTTTCTATGGGATGAGAAAGCTAGTACATTGATGAATGAAAAGGTCTTGACACCCTAAGTAATAAGGATTGTATTGCCGAAGATACAATCAAAATTTGTTTGTGTTGCACTTATGGAAACATTTGAGGATGTTTATGAGTTTGAACATTATGATACATGCATTCGGTTTAATATTACGACTAATGTAATTATGGCTATGATGATGCATGTTGTATATAGAAATGAATTGGAGCTATTGAGGAAAATAGTTGCCAACGATGAGAAACCTCAATCAAAGGATGACTATGAGAAGGTTATCATGGAATGATTATTGAAGGGACTTTAAAAGTCTCCATAGAGCACCATTGATGGGATAATATCAGAGAGAGAGTGCTAGTAGCTAAGAACCGGTATAAAGATATTCATGCCTATGTGGCACAAGGTATGAAGGGAATTGGTCGGAACCCCTTCTAAAATATTTTATTGTCTTAGTGTTATGCATAAACTTGAAAGGTAGTTGTATGCCTTGGATACACAAGTAAGGTACGACTCAGGATGAAGAACCTGGATAATGGAGGTATGAACCTATGGTAGTAAACATTGTTTGTAACCCTTGGAAGAATTCATGAACTGATATGTAATGAATGCATTGACAATCAAGGAATGCATAAAGGCATTCATGTAAAAAAATTGAGTTCATGTGTACTGATTTGGGATCGTGACCGACCTATAACAAGCAGTATGGTCCTGCTGTAAGAATGAAAGAAAAATGAATAAACCATATGAGGAAAAGGTTGGTTAAATTCCAACACCCCATGGCCAAGAACCGTTCATAAAGTGTGGCGAACTTGAATAACAATGCACGAGTGCATTCGGTATGAATGTGGCCATGGATAGTGTCACATTTGTTAAAACCCTTTGAAATGTTGAATTATGTTTTGAAAATATATTTATATATGTGTGTGTGTGTGTGTGTGTGTGTACATGGAAAATCTAACAATTTGTTTGGCTGATTTAAGAATGAATTGCAGGAAGCAGAGGGTCATGGATATGGCAGTAAGGTAAGCCCATAGGAAAGACCGATTGCCTGCTGAGACAAACTGCAAGGAATGGTATTTCCTTTTGAGAAAGTGAATTTGATTGTTAGTATGTACCATTCTAAAATTGTTGTGATGATGTTGTAAAGGTGCAATAAAATGTATGTGCATGAGAACTAACAATTTGATTATCTGAGGAATGACTGCAAGAAAAAGGAGTCTTGGATATGGAAATGTTGTAAGCCCATAAGGAAGACCAATTTCCTGCTGAGATAAAATGTTATGGGAAGGAAAGTCCCATAATTATAAATCTGGTTCCTGTGTGGAACAAATATGAAAACAAATTGTGGAATAGGAAATCTGTAGGTGACATATTTGCAATAGAATTCTGAAAGTTAGAATTTATAATGATGTCTCACGAACCTTGTGTACCTGTGATACAAATGAGAAGAAAAGATTTGTCCTGAAAGGACAAATGAAGGCTGTCGCAGTTGAAAACAATGAACATGGCTATTGTTGAGCCATGAGAACCCCGTGATAAGTCATGATCGTCGGACCTACATTGTGTTGAGGTAACACAAGACAGAGGGATGCCTCGGTAGAGCAAGTTTGAGGGATGCCTCGACTGTAAGACTCGATAGAGTCTCTAATATTTTCCTGTGCGATAAAACCTTGGCAGGGAAATATGGATTGCCCGAGGGACTGTATAATAGTGAAGGGGATGCCTGAGCCTAGGCCTGGAGGATGAGTGACTGCAAGGAAGAGGAGACCTTAATAATTCTTGTAAACTATTGGGATCATGCACATAGTGGGTAGTTTCCCATGCGGAAAAATATTGGAAAGGAAAATGAAATCATGATAGCTCTTGTGAACTATTGAATTGGAATCATGCACCCAATGAGTACGTCAAGGAAAGCGATGAGCATGGATAAAAAAAATACCATGTGGATACAGATCCACAAACTGCACAGATAAGTACCATGCTAGAATATGAAATTTTCCTTTTTGAACTTTGAACAACAGTAAGATGTTTTCGCACAAAATTGTGATTAATGTGCTTGTTGTCCAAGAATTATTGAAGGTAGGTGATGAAGACTAAGATCTTGAAAGAGGACTCGACCGAGGATGAAGGTCAAGACTTCTAAAGTGGCCGAATGAGAAAGGCATGATAGGTGTTTTAAGAAAGAACACCAAGGACGGTGTTCCTTTAAGGGGGATGGAATTGTAACACCCTGTTTCCCACAATTTGTAATTATTCATAAAGTAGGAATTACCATGCTAATGCATGAGAAAAATGTAAATGTATTATTGTTTGAGTTGCCAATAACTGACAGTGGGGGTGAAGCCTTGAAAGTAATGACCATGATATCACTAGAGGAAGAATGTGAAAACTATACAAGAGGGTTCATATGTCAAAAAACCCCAAAATATCCCTTGATAAGGATGACAAGCCTCCTTCAAATCCCAAGGAAAGAAAATCAGTCAATGAAGAAAGGACCGGTGGTTGAATCACCAACCACCCCCTTGAATGAAAACATGGGTTGTCAGTCCAAAATACCACGGGGACTTGTAGACCTAAGCTTCCTTCTGATAGAAGGAACCAGATAGCTCGGCAAAAACCTTCCCAAGTAAGAGGGACACACACACGGGAAAGGGAGACACCAGATGAGAGAGGAAGCTCACAAGGGAGATGCATGGAGCTCTCCAGTGAATCACAAATGGAAGGCCACAAGCTTGATGCCGAATAGCATCTGAGAAACCTCGCTGAGGCCACAACCGAGTGAGAAAGCTCCGAGTTGCAGAAAACAGGACCTGAACAGAAGCTGAAACAGAGAGAGAGAGAGAGAGAACCCTCGAGAAATTTGAGAATTCCCTAATGATATCATGGCCTGGCACGGGGGTGGATAGAGTGATAAGAATGAATTCCTTTGAGCCTATGGTCGGGTGGAAGGAAGAACACTCATAGTCAGTTGGTTGGTGGCAACCTGTAATAGATAATCATTTTCTTACTCTATGTAATTTAGCTGTAACTGGGCATGAATTTGGTTATACTGTGTATGTTTTAGGAATTGTGCTTGATTTCTGAATGGATATACTATGTCTCTTTCCTTACTGCTTGTCTGTAAAATTAGGCCAGTAAGAGATTATATGGATAGGATATGATTGGTACTCGTAAATGCTTGTGTCCTGTGGTGGCTTGAGTTAGAGCCATGAACTGTGAGTTTGTCGACCTTAGGCATAGTCTCATGTACACATTCCAACCTTCCTAGTCGTCTAGAGTCCCTTGGAGGATGATTTTTGTTAAGTTCAGGAGAGGTAGTGTGGTTATGCATAGGATCCCTGCGAGGCAAGTAGAGACCGAGACTCACTCAAGTCCTAGACTTGATGAATGAGAGCAAGGGGTGCGTGGAAGACTCTTCTAAGAGTCAAGCCCAAGAGAAAGAGTGAAAAGATCTTAATTCCTTCATAGGTGAGAAATCTCAGGAGGGACAACACTTTTTGTAAGTGATGACAAGACCCAATAGCTGGCTTGCAGTAGAAGATCGAAGGCTGATACCTTTAAGACTTTGAAATCTTCCAAGGAAAAGGAAGAAAGCATGAGCTCAAGGAGGAGCTACAGCTACCGTCAGATCTCGCGTGGATAGCCGATAGCAATCAGATCCAGGAGAAGCTGCACAAGGTTTAAGCCTCACATACACAAAGATGAGGACTCGTCAAAGTCTTGAAAAGATCAGGATTGTCCATTTCATAGGACACATGGTAGAGATCCAAACCCGTCAGAGTTTTGGATACCAGAAGGTTGAAGGACTAAAATCGTGGAGTCGTTGCATCGCGAATTCCAGGTTCGCAAAATCCCGATACAGGAGTGGAGCCATCGGATTTTGGTATTTCTACTATTCAGAGTTCGGGATGTAGAGGAGGTTGTGGTCTTGGTGCCAAGAGTTTCAAACTCCTCGTATGTGAAGCAACGAAAAGATTAGGACCGTCCATTTCAAAGGACACGTGGAAAAAATCCGAACCCATCGGGGTTTCAGATACTGGGAGGTTGAAGGACCAAGAGTTTGGTCATGGTGGATTCACGAAATTGCAAACCCCGAAGTCCCGAAAGATGCATGCAGTGGAGGTTTTGGGGAAATCCCCGAAAGGAGATTTCAGTAATTCGGTTACCGGGAAAACAAGAGGTAAGAGTTCTGAACTCTTGACCCATAAAACCCCAAAAGAATATGAGTCGTTGAATCAGGAGAGGCTTTGAGCCGTTGATCTCACTCAGGAGAAGGAGGACCGAAATTTTAGGATTCAATACTTCAGTACTTCGGATATCGGGAGTACGAGAGGACAAGGATTTGGAGCAACATGATTTGCGAATTCCTGAAACGCGAAATCCCGAAAGAGTTTGGAGGAGTAGTGTCGGGTCACGGAACATGGACAGGTTTCACCATACCAGGGTTCAGCATTTCAGAAGTTTTGAGGACAAGGAATCGAGGTGCTTTGTGTTGAAACTCCCGAAGTCGTGAAATGCGACGTATTGTTGGAGTGGGGCTGCGGTCTCAAGGTTTCAGAACTTTGACATTTCAGGGTTTGTAGACGCCTAGTTTGGTTGGACTGTGGCCATAACCAATGATCACATGGAGGTGGACAAGGAAGGAACTAGCCTGCGCTAGGCCCCCATAGCCATTTCGGGGATTCTATCCCATGAAGAAGGGAGAAAATTTTAGTTACCATAGTGGGTATGTGACACTAGCCATATCTTTTGGATACAAACTTTGTTGAGGCAATTTTTACGTTGTTGGAGAGATATCGCCGAGATCTACGCATTGATGGTGTTTTCAAGATAATTTTGGATGATCAAATTTTGATCTTTTATTGATCCCTTGGGACCTCTATGATCATTCTAGATCCTCCTGGACTTCTATGAGAATTCCTTAGATCATCTTATATCATATAGATATTGAATATTAATAGTCATTTATTGGCAATTGAGTGAGATGAGATCCCAGTCGCAAATTCGTTGCGTGATATTTTTTTATTAAGTAGAAGGGATTGGAGACTCAGTCAGGGGCTCTACAGGTTCACTACAAATAAGTTTGGATAGTGGAAGATAATGGAATTGTAGGTTAGGATCTCCAGTGTGATTGGAACTGTCGAACTCCAACAATCGTAAGTTATTGGATGTTGGAGTTATCGATGGTGTTATCACTGAAATTTCATTCGCAAATGGTTATATGAATCCAGCATCTCCAAACACTTATTAGTTCATTGATAGCCCCAAAAATACATTTCCAAAGGGCACAAAAAATATACAACTGGTTATAAAATTGACATGCACTCAGAATCTAAAGGAAGAGTGCACACGTGCACAATTCAAAAATGCAGGAAAAACGCACATGCGCCCGATACGCGACTATGTACGCAAAAAGCCGCGCACACCTGAGAATGATGCATTTATGGTTCTTGTCGGCCCCTCACCCACTTCTGGTTCAACTCCCAAGTCGATTTAACCCTCAAATCCAAACTGAATCCAAGTGGGGGGTTGGTCAAAGACCTAAGGGTTTCCCTAAAGGGCCCCTTGTTCACACTAAAGACTGGTTGGATAATGCCTCAAAGATTTGTTATAAAGAGAGGCCATGGGTGCACTATATTTTCAAGAATCTCATTTTATTTTTATGCTGCCTATATTATTCTACAAGGAACCTCTTTCCTTCTTGGAGAATACTAGCATCATCTCATTAGGCTATTCACCTCACCTTTTGAGGGAATAAGCTTGGATTTGTTCACCATTTGCTTTCTAGTTTTCCATTTGTAAGAATAGTTCTCACATAGGGGATTCAAGATCCCTCCCTTGGAGGAAGAGGGGACCCATAAGTCTCCCTTTCTCTTTGGTGTTTTCCCACTAATATAATCTCTCCATTGGTGGCATGAATATTGGTCAATTGTTTGATTGATTTTGGTTCTAATTTCCTTATGCACTTTAGTTTTGTTTCTTTAGTTGTTATTAGCTTAGTTGTTTGTTTATTTCATGTGATTGAGTCATTTGATTCATACACTAACTTTTGTCCTATTCAGATGACCCAACTGGACTTGCAAGTGTCCCTCTTTTTCTCATTCAAGTGGCGAAAAGGATACAACAGATTGGCGACCATACTGGGGACAAGGTATCAAATTCCTCCCTATTTGGGTTGTTTGAGCACTTATTTTTTATCTATTTACCTTGAAGGGATCATAACCAACCCAGTCCTATCTGCAAAGAGTTGAATTCAGAGCTGGAAGAAGAGAATTTCATTTAATTTTTTCTTCCTAGATGCGTATCAGAACATGCGTGGGTTTTTAATCCCACGGGCACATCTTTTGGGAATCGTGTGCCAATAACACTGTGTTTCTCAACGCATTCTACACATAGTGTGCCAACATGTACTTGTTTCTATGTGCATTGGTGCCACATGCGCCTCTATCTAAACTGGTTCCCGCGCATCTGTCGAGAAATCCAACATTGTAAGAGTTTTTTGTGATGTTTGGAAGGCCCCTAGCCTTCTACATATTGATTCTATGCAATTTGTAAATGCACCACACTTAGATTCCCTCTGCACATAAAGGGTTAGTCAAAACATAGGCACTTAGGGGGTTAAAAAGAACCATATTTTTCCTCTTTTGCTTTCATTTTTCCACATGGATGGCTTGTTTTGATTGTAAAATTTAAGTTAAGGTCATTTTCCATCACATATATAAACACTTGCATTGGGACCAGAAATCAAACTTCATTCATTGAGTATGCTCTTCTCTCACACCGTAAAGCGATTTTGAGAATCATAAAAACAATTGAGGGAAGATTTCATCTCCCTTAAAAACAAAATCTTTAGGAGAGGACAAAGCCCCCCTAGGGCTCCTCTTAGTTTTTTTTTCAAAAAAATATTAAATTTGTAATTGCCCATACATGCCCACATGTTGCAAAGTTAGGATAGTTTTTGAAGCTACTTTATTAGTTTACATCACTAGGGGAGTTTAAAGATTATTGTAACGGGCCCATACATGCCCACATGCTTGCAATCTAGGATATTTTTTAAATCTTTCTTAGATTAAATCACATTAGGGAGTTTAAAGGATTGGTAAGGAACCATATGCCTAGATGTTATTTCTTTAGGGACTTTAAAATTTTGCAAGGTTGTACCAATGGCATCTAGTAAGATAGGTAATCAAGACTTGTAAAGGACCACATGAAGTCCACATGCTACAAGGTGACACCGAACTTATTAAAAATTTGGTACATTTTATCACTTGCTCACACACAAAGTCACTACTCACTCACATAATCTCATCTCAAATTGTGGAGGTTGAAGTAGGTTTCCTCCAATGGGATTCTGAAATATCCCATTATTTCTTAAAGGCATTATCCACTCCCACTTAATTCAAACGAGATTGGTTCACACCCCCAATCTATCAAACAACCACATCTAATTTTTTTATAAAAACTCACTAAGTTTTCCTCCACAGGAGGTGCCAAAAGAATATTTTTGTCCTAGCTAGGATCTCGGGGATAGGCATCCAAATAACTCCCTATTATTTGGTTCTCACATCTCCAAGTCAAGTGTTCCTAACACCATAAGGCAGGGAGATACCCGTGAAGGGTCGAAGGCTGAGGTCTAGTTGTTCTATGCATACCCCCTTGAGGAACCCACCTCTTGGACAGGATCCATCCTGTGACCCATTTCTAAGGCCGAAAATCTAAATGTCGCACTTTGACCGAGGTACCTACTGACCAAATTTTAGGACATCTACCTAGGTGAAAATTATGGGCTGCAATTGCACCTTGATCAGATTTTGTGTGGCTATTGGGAAATATCACTAGCTCTTTTGGAATATGCACCCTCTACCCCTCATTATAACTGATTATTTCATCCTTCACTAGTTCCTCTTCTCGTGGCTTCAGACCCCACTGTTGAGTACTATTGGAAGTTCCAGTGATATTTGAGAGGAAGGATGTTACGTATTTTTAGGACACAAGTATTTGTTTTCTTTTTTCTCCCACGCGGACAAAATCCACCTACCCACATGCATGCTTATTTTCAATTTATTTATGTCTGATGCTCTTGTGATTACATGCGATTGTGAGATATATTGTGAAGGTCAAAAATTATACAACGACTCTTGTTCATTTATTTCTTTCATCACCATTTGCACACATTTCACTTTGCTAGTTGGACATCATAGGGGACCCACATAATCCTCATCATTCCATATGCTTGAAAAATCTCCCTCCCATTCTAGGAGGTTTTCCTAGTTTTTCCATCTCACCGGCTCAACCCTCTCACACACCTATGAGTGCTGCTATATTGGGATCAGATTTTCTTGGTTCCACTTTACTTGGGTCCACTTCCCAAGGTCATCCATACACTAGCTCTCATTCACAAGGAGGTGGAGGGTACACTTATTCTCAAGAAAAAAGTGTAATGCCCATATATATATATATAAACATCGTTATACTCATAAGCAATTTATTTATTAACTAAGACAATACCTATTCATCATAATATTGATATTCATACCA
This sequence comes from Picea engelmannii, assembly GCA_009831015.1. NCBI lineage: Eukaryota > Viridiplantae > Streptophyta > Pinopsida > Pinales > Pinaceae > Picea > Picea engelmannii. The sequence goes on along the minus strand of ML785758.1, from coordinate 464,057 downwards.
ACGACTTCAACAATTTAGATTCATCAAATATTAACGACTTCATAGCAAAATAAAATAAATGCATAATTTAACAGGTTACCTGGTTCTGATGCTAAGTTCCGTTGCCAGCTGCCTTGCTACTGCTGCTCTCCTGCTACCTGCTACACAGTCCAATCCTGTTGCAAACAAAAAAAAATTGCCCAAAACTATTGTCCACCCTGCCACCTAGGAAAACGACCTAGCTCCAGGATATCTACGGATATCCTGGCCCTCCGAGCCCAAAACCTCCAGCAACCCCGGTCCACTGTGTCAATGCCAAACACAAAATTTCTCCCCCTGTCCAATACTCAGAGCTCTCCCCAAAATCCTTCTCCACTCCTCTCGAATGCCCCTCTCCAAACTCCTTTCCCCCCCTTATTCCTCCTGCCAACACTCCTCCTCCATTAACTCCCTACCTAACTCCTTTATTACCCCTTATCCTCCCGCCGTTAATACCCTTATCCCTCCTTTATTACTTATCCTCATATATTTAATATTTTATCCCTTGTGGGATACGTAACCTATTTTAAATATTATATCTTATTATCCACCATTAATTTAATACTTTATTAATGAATGAATTAATTAATAATCAAATTAATCATTAACCATCATGAACAACTATTTTAATAGTAATTAATTATAAATGTTATTTTAAGACATAAATATAGTTTAGCTAATATTTTTAGGGTTATATTATTAAATTAATCATCTTAATAATTAAGGGTCGTTACAAAAAGTACACCCCCACTAAACCCCCCTCAAGGGTCAGGTACACCACCTTCTCACACCATGGCTAGAACCAATCCTCCACCGCCACTCCAGATGCCATATTTGGCCTTCCTCAACATATCAGATCTAAGAAATCTCATGAATGATCCTATATTTCATGACCCCACATGGCCTGCAATGCGTACCAAACTACCTTCAGACATTCCCAAGTTTGAAGGAAAGATGAGAGAATATCCTACCAACGATGTCATGACCTTCCACCTATGGTACTCTTCCAAAAACATCATGGATGACTCCATCCGATTAAGGTTATTTCAGTGCACACTTACAGGCCCATCAAAAAAGTGGTATGTGGACGAAAATTAGGGTCCCATGTGACTTTTGAATCCTTGGCCAACGCATTTTTGACCTTCTTTCAACTACTAATCCGCCATGAAAATGGTATCGAACTGCTCTCCGAGATTTAAAAAACCTCAGCCACACATATCACTGACCACATTCATGAATGGCGTCGACGATGTGGTTTATGCAAAGCAGAAACCACCAAGCAACAATGCCTTGATTGGTTTCTCAAATCACTCATCCCTCTCCTTGCCAAATATGTGGCCTCCACGTTCCCCCAAACCAAAGAGGAAGCCATCAGCAAGGCTCAACAATACAACCTTATTTATGCACAGTCATGATACTTATACACAGTACTACCTAACACCCCGAGACCCATACCATTTGGCCAAGAAAATCCTGGGATGTCTCACATGGTGGATGGGTTAATCAATACCATAACACACCATAATCCGTACATACAACCAACACCCATGTATGGTACACCCCAATATCCACCTGTTATAACCCTAAAATGCACCATACAGGTTTACCTGGCATCAGGCCAACTCATGCCTCTTCCTAGCCAAAGCCATGCTGAACAAATCCTCAAAAAACCACTTAAAACAAGCAACCCGCGCCCTAACTTCTCACTGGGCGCGGGGGACCGCTTGTTGTCCTTCTACTGCACGCGGGTATCTGTGGGCTAACCTAATACAGCCCGCGGGTACCTAACAAAGCAAAAAATCAGGAAAGTTTCCACCGGGACACGAGGCTTTTTGTCAGTTAACTGGAACTCCCGGCCATGCATGGCCGAGAGTTTGCCTAAAACCCTAGCTCCTTCTAGCCTATAAAAGGAGGGGTAGGGGTACTATTCAAGGGGGAAAAAATCATAGCAAAGAAACTCTGCCAAATTTCCAAGTCAGTTTTGTCCCAACCCTTTAGCCTTGCCTCAAGCTTTAGGAGAAATTCATGCAGCAGCAGTTGGAGGACAAAAGAAGAGGAGGAGCCCAGGATC
>ML785758.1:434354-448383 GCA_009831015.1 Picea engelmannii | reverse complement strand
GCAAAGAAACTCTGCCAAATTGCCAAGTCAGTTTTGTCCCAACCCTTTAGCCTTGCCTCAAGCTTTAGGAGAAATTCATGCAGCAGCAGTTGGAGGACAAAAGAAGAGGAGGAGCCCAGGATCAGGATCGAGGAACGGTGGCCAATCTCAGAAATCATTGTAAGTTGATTCATATTGAGATTAATGAAAAAAAGATACTTTTCCCGTCCCGAATAAATGAGTCTCATCTATGTTATTTGATTTATGTTTTATCTCTAACCCCCTAGTAGATCAGTAGCATGCATGCATAGTTTTGTCTTGATTGCAGGAAGCTTTGTGGAAGGAGCAGTAGCAGCAAGGGGATAACAACTCAATGAAGGATCTACTTCAACCGTCGATAAAAAGGTTAGTTCATTCTTCCCGTGTTTGCCTGAGAAAAGGGGTTGAGATTTTGGGTAGAAGGTTAAAAGTTAAATCTTAAGGGTCATGATCTGCGTATAAGCTTAGAGCCCTAGCTTATTAGTCCGTAGGGTAGAATACCCCACAACACCACCGATATATGGAGTTCCATATTATTACCCTCCTCCCCTTTCCCAACAATCATATATTGTTGTTCCCCCTCAGTCATTGTGGGCACCCCCACCGGTACCCATGTTGTATTCGGTCTCTCAATACAGTACGGGTCCACCCTTTCCCATTCAATAGGTTCATACATTTTAATAGTTGAATATGGTGAATCCGAGTCATAAGAAGAAAGGGAAAAAATGAAACAATGACAACCCAGGACTAGGAGGGAATGACCCCCACAACCATCCCACTGGGGGAAACCAATACCAGGACCCACAAGGGGTCACCAATAACAATCAATCACGACAAGGGAAGAACAACAAACTTCAAACTAACTTCCCTTGCACTATATGTGGTGAGTATGGAAATTATACCCATCATTGCCCCAAAATTCCTTATCTCCAATGGATGAGGGCATCCATGAACTCACAGGGCCCTCCGACACCATCTTCCCCTCAGCAGGCCCCACAACAGTATTTGCAACCACCGCCTTCGTCTCTTTTGGAAAACACCATACCATACCAAGGTTTGATGAACACCCAACAAGTGATCAACCCTACCCACCACAAATGGGAAAATATCCAAACATAGGTGCCACTCAACCCAGGAATCCATTTGATCACAATGTCCTCCTCACCAGTGAAGAAATTATTATACAAAGCCACAACCTTCAATACAATATGCCTCTCAACTCTACCCCAACCACCTTAGAAACACTTCCAGCTACTGCAGGACAACCATTGATGATTCCAAGTCCTAACGTGGAACCCATTCCCCACATACCACGTATGCCTTTACATCAGAATGTGCATAACAATAATGTTAAGGTTGCTCATAATTATAGTCTTGTTGATGACTTAGCCCAGTCTCATGCAGCCATGTTTGTGTTGGAGGTCCTCCAAACCTATCCATCATAGCGAAAATCCTTTCTTTCTACCTTGGGGGCAGTCAACCTAACTGACATGCAGCTGATCACATTTGATTCAGCTAGTGGAGAACCACGTCTTCCCACCCAAGTATCCTTCCAGATACCAGTTAATATCTAGAACACCACATTTAATTGGTGTATCATCGATGAAGGTTCATCCACATGCATCATGTATAAACACGTATGGCATAAAATTGGCTCCCCTGAGCTAGTACCCTCTACCATCACCCTTCGAGTTTACAACGGTCGACCAACATCTTTCGCAGGGCTTTGTCAAAATGTCCCCATAGAACTTGGGGGAAAAACCATCCTCATTGACATTGAATTTATCGATGCCCAGCTTCATTACAATATCTTGTTCAGATGCAACTACATGTATGCTATGAAGGAGATCACCTCTTCTGTGTTTCATACGATGATGTTCCCCCATAATGGGAAGATCGTCATCATCGACCAGCTTACACATTACAAGCCTAACCATTCCTCCAACATCCTCCCCCTTGTCTGTGTTAGCTCGGATGATTTTCCAGTTGTCAACATTGGCCCTGGATTATTCCAAGACCCATCCATGTTGGGCACTTATCAGGGAGCGCCACCATTCCTAAACCCATATTTTTTAGCACAAGTGTGTGTAGTTTCCTCTAAAGGAACATACATCAGAGACAAGAATCCTATCACTGAGTCCCCTCCCCATATAAAAATTCCACCAGTTGAAAAAATATTACCTCAGGAGTTCCCTAAGAGTGACACCACACCACTTATCATGGATCTCCCCCCCTCCAGGAGAAAATCCTGGTTTGGGAGACAATCCCCCAGACCATTACCCAAATTCCCTTTTTCTACCCCCCACCTGGAGTCGAAGAATTGTAGGTAGACGCAACACTTACCCTTCCAAACATGGTACTCGCCATCCCTGTATGGTATCTACATCCACTCGATAAGGTTCCTCAACCATTCCTCCCTCCTCAGATAGAGGGAATCCTGATGCGCATCCCAGTACTAACTCCGACCATGCCACCCTCAGCCCCAATCACCAGAACCACTGCTACGGCTAGGGGTAGATGAAAATAGAAAGATCCCATCACTCCACTACCTCCTTGAGTTCAACTCCCTTGTGCCTTATGTGAAAGAAAAGGACACCCCACTCACAAATGTCCTTTTCTTCCCAAGCTACGCAATTTTATCCAGCTTCCTCAAGCACCCCTTTTGCTTGCCACTCCACCAAGTACATCCCCCGCTACTACGAAGTCATCAACCACATGCAAAAAAAATATACGAACCACTTTCGCTTGTGCCATAAGCGCAGAATATGGGAATTACACTCATCATTACCCGTATATTCCATATGTCCACCACACATTAGCCGCAAAACACCACACATATCTTCCTGAGCTTCCTTCAGCACTCCATACCAATTCTCTCGTGAATGTAATTCATTATATTTCTTCATCAATCCTCGAGCAAAGGGGAGTTCCATGTCCTCCCACCAAACTACCGCCCGATCACTCATAGTGTCGGTGCAACTGGGATGGCATTATGGACCCACCATCCATATCTAAGCCCTTTTCCCCACTTTCATTTTTTGGTACAAGAGCCCATAAGCTTCATTTTCTGAACCATTTTCGGCCACTTACACAGTCATTTTCCTCGGGTAATCATTTTCACTTTTCCCTCGTGGGGCATCTTTCCATGACAAACTCAGGTATGCCTGCTCATGTTCAAAATTATCAAATAATTGTTATATGTTCTTTATTTTCAGATATTATTCATGTCAGGTATTTGGTTTTCATGTGTGCAGGTACTTGGTCATCACACACCAGCGCTTCCCCTTTAGGTATATGATCAACACTGGCATGTAATCATTCCCTCTGAATTTTAATTGCAATTTCCAGTCACACCCTTCGACATTTTCCTTTAGGATCCCTATATCCATCTCTGTAGTACTATCACCTCTGCTTCATTTTGGTACTTTCACCCAGTACCACTCTCCCCCACATGAGTTATCCCATTAATAGTCCCCTTTGGCACTTTGACACTCATGCTGCTTTCACCCCTTAGGGATGGGAGTCCCGATAGTCTTATGCATTTCTGAAAATCATCCACATACTCCTTCTCCTCATTTTTCTAGATTTCCCAATGGACTCCCAGGTTATCTCATCACGTTTCTATTTTAACTACACCTTCATAGTATCATTAACCCTTCATTTCATCCACAATTAGTTTTTCCATCTGCAGATTTTTGTCCATTCATTTAACTCATACTGAAACCCTCCCATGGGGCCGCCACCCTCAACCAGTTCTCCATGACCCTTCTTCCCTCACAGGCCAAGCAATCTTGCACTGGGGCACCCATTTCTGTATCTGTACACTCATCCCAAATTATTCTTTGTTCATTTGGTACATTGTAAAAATCCTTTGTTTCCATCATTTACATAGATTTTTGTTGTCGCCTTTCACGACCTTCCTTTTCCATCAAAGCAACCCTTGTCGCCCTTGGTTGGGGCATTCCTTTACATTATACTATTTTTGACATCGTCCATAAACCATGATTATCCCACAGTCCATGTACCCCCGATCTCTGAGTTTGTCCACATTGTCACGTCTCTGGCACAATTTCACCCCACGTCTAGTCACCCCCCTGACGCTAGATCCAGTTTCACATTTGTTTCCACTCATACTTCACATATATCCCCAACCAAGGGAAGTCTTGAGTCTCACCACATCTTGACTTCATCCATGTTCCTCATCAATTCCTGATCTCATCCCATGGATTTCATGAATCCCTTTTCTTCTTGGAATCATGTCTCCCTTTCTATCAACATCAACATAGTTTTCAGAAGGGAGACAGTATATTGACTCTTATTACCTTTACAATGATGAGTCTCGGATGACACAGGGAGAACCATCATTGCTCTCATTTATCGTTGACCCCCATAAAATTACAATTCAACACACTCTCATGTTACAATGGGTCTTACTTTGCGACTATTGCAGTTATTTTATACTAGCCGAAGACCTCTGAAATTTACTAGGCTATCAATTCCTACAAGTCATTGACACTTCTTACAGGTGTCATCGCCTCTTTTCATAGTATGTTCACCATCATAATTTTCATTTTCCATTATCTACATCAGCATACAACTTTAGTTACTGTCTTACACATTTGAGTCACATGACATGAGCATGGGGCATTCCTGCCTCGTTTGTATACAATTTTTATTTTCCCCACACCTAGAGAAAGGTTTGGGTCCCACAGGTTCCCATCTCCCTCCAATGGGTCACTCTTGCAATTCTTCTCAACACTCATTCTTACAATGGTACTCTCAGTAAAAGAAACATTGATGTATTTTGTCTATACTTATGCTCCTAAACTCAGACATCAGGGGGCATCTGTTATCACTGAAATTTTGTCCACAAATGGTTATAGGAATCCACCATCTCCAAACACCTATTAGTTCATTCATAGCCCCAAAAATACATTTCCAAAGGGCACAAAAACTATACAACTGGTTTTAAAATTGGCATGCTCTCATAATCTAAAGGAAGTGCGTGCACATGCGCAAGTAAAAAATGTAGGAAAAGCGCACATGTGCCCGATGCATGATTGTGTATGAAAAAATACACGCACACCTGAGAATGATGCATTTATAGTTCTTGTTGGCCCCTCACCCACTTCTGGTTCATCTCCCAAGTCAATTTGACCGTCAAATCCGAATTGAATCCGAGTGGGGGACTTGTCAAAGACCTAAGGGTGCCCTTTTTCACACTAAAGACTGGTTGGATAATGCCTCAAATATTTTTTATAGAAAGAGGCCATGGGTGCACTATATTTTCAAGAATCTCATTGTATTTTTATGCTTCCTATATTCTCCTACAAGTAACCTCTTTCCTTCTTGGATAATACTAGCATCATCTCATTGGGATATTCACCTCACCTCTTGAGTGAATAAGCTTGGATTTCTTCACCATTTTCTTGTTGGAAGATTGGTTGTTGTCATTGATGTCAACCCTAGTCATGGGTTTTGGACCACAAGATTGATGAAGGTATTTGGACATGAAGGAAAATTCACATGCAGATACAACACCCATGGATGGATAGTATACATCATGTTGTTTCTGGTGGTATGTGGCATGTCACATGGATCCTCATGGTTGAGGATAAATGAATTTTTGAAGATGACAAAGTGAATTGAAGAAGGAAGTACATGTAGGCCCCGAAGATAATTAAAGAAAAGCATTACAAAATAAGAAAGTGTCAGGTTAGACCTAATGTTAAAATGAAGTGACATAAATGGTATAAATACATATCATTATACATTCATTTGATACACAAGTCGAATTTCAGAGGAAATCGGAAGTAAAGAAGGGCGGATTTCAAGGGAGGATGAATTCTTTTGGTGATGTGTTCTAAGGTATGTTATTTTCAAGTCATCTTACCATTTTCACTATAACAATTTTTCTAGAACAATTCAGATGGAGAAATTGCTATGGTATTGAGAAGACATATCAAGGTACCCGTGGTAAAATTTTCAGCTCTTGATTCACTATAATTACAGAGATACACTTGGTGGAAGGAAGGGGAAAGGATGGAGAGTTAAATCCTCTATTGATATTGGAGGATTGTATTTTCCTCTTGGAGGTTTATCCCTCCCTTTACATTTGGAATCTGTAGCTACCTTTGGAATTCATTACTTCCCTTGAACAATAACTATTTATTACTTCTCATATATTGTGCATGGTGTATTGTGGTGTATTGGTGTAACTCTTATACTATTATTCATTACTCATTGCATATAGTTGAATGGTTTAAGTATAATTTGAAAAGGGTTTTAAATTGTACTTGATACTGATTCACCCCCCTCTCAGTATCAACAATTGGTTTCAGAGTAGGTTCCCTTTAGAACAGTTTAACCCCTAGAAGGAAAATCCTGAGCAGAGATGGATGACCATGAGCACATTTCAAATGGGATTCAAAAATTTGATGGAAGAAATTATGCATACTGGAGTGATAGAGTGAAAACTTACCTAAGGTATTTAGGAGTAGACATTTGGTACTCAGTTGTAAATGGCTATGTAATCCCAAATAATTCTCCAACCGATCCAAATGAGAACAATCTTATGAGTTGTAATTAAAAATCTAGACATGTTATTCTAGCAGCATTGGCACCAACCATTGCTAGTAAAGTGATGGGCTGCAACACTGCTAAAGAAGTATGGGACAAACTCAAGAGTATCTATGAAGGTGATCCAAAATTTAATTAGGTCAAGCTTCAATGACATAGAGCAGAATTTGAAAATTTGAAGATGAATGAAAAGGAAGATATTGCAACCTATCTTCTTAGAGTTGATGATGTTGTTAATGCTATCAGAGGATTAGGTGAAGATCTCGATGAATCATTGGTTGTACAAAAAGTGTTGAGATCACTTCTCTTGAATTATGATGCTAAGGTCTCCGCCATTGAAGAAACTAGGGACTTGACCTAAATGACAATGGATGAATTACATGAGTCTCTTATAGCATATGAAATGAGAACAGGTATAGAAAGTGATTAGCCAAACAATGAAGGAGCCTTTAAATCCATAAAGAAGACAAAAGACAAGGATAACGACCTTGATGAAGAAATAGCAAATTTTGTAAGAAGGTTTCAAAAGGGAAGTGAAAGATACAAAGGTAAGTCTCCTCTCAAATTCTTTAACTGTGGTAGAATAGGACATATTTTTGAAAACTGCTACTATAAAAAGAGAAGACTCAACAATAAAAAGAGCTTCTACTCCAAGGATGATTACATCTCCTTAGATGAGAGTGATGACGAAGATAATGATGGAGGAGAAATCCTATTCATAACCCAAGAAACCCAGGATGACGATCACAAGAATTCTAAAGAAGAAGAAATCATTTGTGAAGAAGATTCAGACGAAGAAACCAACCTTGATTCCTTTTGGGGATACAAAGACAATGCAGAGAGTGAACAAGAATATGAGAATCTTGAAAAGTTGAAGCATGTTGAAACTGAAAATAGCAAGCTTAGAAACACAAACATAATACTATAAGGTGAATTGAATAGTTGTGAAGAAGAGAATTACAAGCTCGAAAATACCATTAATATCTTGAAGGAACAATTAGAATATTATGAGAAATTGAAAGCATAATTGAATCACACAAATGGGGAGCTACTATTGACAACAATTTTTTTGAAGAAGTGCGAAAAAAGAACTGAAAAATTAGATGAGATCCTTAGCAATCAAAGATCTTCAAATGACAAGACAGGACTAGGATACAATGACATTTTGAAGACAACAAAACAAGAGAAGGAAGATGAAAATGATGAAACCAACACTCCATAACAAGTTGAACAACAAGATAGAATACTAGAATTTAGAAGGAATGAGACATCAAGAAGATCCTCTCCCATCAGGTATGAAAGAAGTCATTATGAAGGAAACTACAAAAGAATAGATCATGAACCTAGATGGACCACACCAGAAAGAAGATCACTTACTCCCAGGTATCAAAATTTCTTTCTTGGACATTGTTCTACTTGTGGAAATTTTGGACACAAGGCAATCAATTGTAGAATCAATGAAAGGAATAACTATGCAAGCTACATGAATGGTGACAATAGTAGATATGGAAATGTTCGTAGACCTATCAACATAAATTATATTCCATTTGACCCATTAATGGATCAAAATATTGTATGTTACAAGTGCAATAATCTTGGTCATAAAGCATGAGATTGCAGAGAGATAAAGGAAGATAATCATATGCCAAATGTCTGTATATCAACTACAACATGGAAAAGGAAAGAAATCCCACAAAATGAAAACAGTCAAATAACATTTGTCTCTAAAGAATGAAAAGAAGAAGATGAATGGTTCATAGACAGTGGGTGCTCATCTCATATGACCGGAGATCAAAGAAAATTTGTCATCTTGAAGAAAAAGGGTGGAAATGTTACATTTGGATATGACTCATGTACTAAAATACTTGGAAAAGGAATTGTAAATATTGGAAGTAAAAATGTAAAAGCAGGAAAAGTCCTATTGGTTGAAGATATGAAGCATAATCTCCTCATTGTTATCAAAATATGTGATCAAGGATACACTCTTATGTTTGACTCCCAAAAATATAAAATCAGAGAAAATAACTTAGGAATATTCGTTGCAATTGAAAAAAGAAGACGGAACAACATATACATCCTAGACATGAAGAAGAGAGAGGAGATATAAGCCACATAAAAGGATTCCTAGGAAGCAAAAGTCCCAAAGACCAAAAATAAGGATGAAGTATTATTGAATGCCACATGTTCAGGGGGAGCATCCCCTAAGAAGAGAGTTACCTTTTGCCATTAAACTCAAGGGGAGAATCCCTACCCTTTTCCATTGATGTCAAAGGGGTAGAGAAATTGCGATCATGATGATAGAGGGAGCATGAGTGTTTCCATCAATGACAAAGAGGGAGATTGTTGGAAGATTGGTTGTTGTCATTGATGTCAACCCTAGCCATGGGTTTTGGACCGCAATATTGATGAAGGTATTTGGAAATGAATGAAAATGCACATGCATATACAACACCCATGGATGGATAGTATACATCATGTTGTTTCTGGTGGTATGTGGCATGTCACGTGGATCCTCATGGTTGAGGAGAAATGAATTTTTGAAGATGACAAAGTGAATTGAAGAAGGAAGTACATGTAGGCCCTGAAGATAATTAAAGAAAAGAATTACAAAATAAGAAATTGTCAAGTCAGCCCTAATGTTAAAAGGAAGTGACATAAATGGTATAAATACATATCATTATACATTCATTTGATACACAAGTCGAATTTAAGAGGAAATCATAAGTAAAGAAAGCTGGATTTCAAGGGAGGATGAAGTCTTTTGGTGATGTGTTCTAAGGTATGTTATTTTCAGGTCATCTTACCATTTTTTCTATAACGTTTTTTCTAAAATGATTCAGATGGTGAAATTGCTATGGTATTGAGAAGACATATCAAGGTACATGTGGTAAAATTTTCATCTCTTGATTCACTATAATTATGGAGATAGACTCGGTGGAAGGAAGGGGAAAGGATGGAGAATTAAATCCTCTCTTGATATTGGAGGATTGTATCTTCCTCTTGGAGGTTTATCCCTCCCTTTAAATTTGGAAGTTGTAGCTACCTTTGGAAGTCATTAATTCCATTGAACAATAACTATTGATTATTTCTCATATATTGTGCATGGTGTATTGTCGTGTATTGGTGTAACTCTTATACTATTGTTCATTGCTCATTGGATATAGTTGAATGGTTTAAGTATAATTTAATTTTTTTTTTAAATTGTACTTGATATTGATTCACCCCCCTCTCAGTATCAATATTGCTTTCTAGTTTTCCATTCGTAAGAAGATTTCTCACATAGGGGATTCAAGAGCCCTCCCTTGGAGGAAGAAGGGACCCATAATTCTCCTTTTCTCTTTGGTGTTTTCCCTCTAATATAATCTCTCCATTGGTGGCATGAATATTGGTCAATTGTTTGATTGATTTTGGTTCTAATTTCCTTATGCACTTTAGTTTTGTTTCTTTAGTTGTTATTAGCTTAGTTGTTTGTTTATTTCATGTGATTGAGTCATTTGATTCATACACTAACTTATGTCCTATTCAGCTGACCCAACTGGACTTGCAAGTGTCCTTATTTTTCTCATTCAAGTGGTGAAAAGGATACACCAGATGGGGATCATCGTTGGAACTATTGGTTGGGGTGATTTATAACTCATGAGAAGTAAATCCTCGATGACAATGACGATGACGAAAGGTTTCACGAATTTGTAACATTGGGATTATGATTTAGGGAAAGTTCCACATCAGCACCATGTCAATTCCACATTGATGGTACGAGTGGTAGGAGGCCACATGGAAATGATATGGATTTTGATAATTGGAGCCTGAAAACTTCAGGAGGCTGTAACTTTAGATCCATAAATCGGATTCGAGCATGATCATAGTTGTTGGAAATATTTAGAGGACTAGAATCCATCTATGGTCCCTAGGACCAGGTTATAACTAAGTAGAGAAAGAGAAACCTTAACATTCCACCCAGCCTAAGAGAGGATTAGGGGTTCGTATTTGTTACATTGGACGTTCCACCCAACCATAGACACTATTGTTCCAAATCTCAACAACATGTCACCCTCGAGATAGGGCTATGAATCCACAATGATGGGTACTAGGATGACTCTAAAACACAATCATCTATCAATATCTGACAATTTTTCCAACCACAAATTAAATCATATCTTACTATCTCTCTTCCCCTTCATCCTGCACAACCCAAATAAATGAACCCATGTCTCTACAATGTATTCCCTTAGTTTTTTCCACTTATTTTCTAGGGCTCCAATGTTATTGGTTAGGAAATATCAATGCTATAAAATCCAAGGATTCTTAGTTTCTTGAAAGTTGTCTCTCAACCACCATCAATCTCATGCACACATGCATCTATTCCTTCCTAGAGTAATGAAAAATTACTTGTATCCAACAAGCAACGAATATCATTTACCCATAATTCATTCCCCATGCCTAGAACAAGAGAAAGAATGAATGAGGAATGAACAAAAATGAATGAGTGTGAATGGGGGGAACACAAACAATGAAAAATGAGGTTTATATAATAACATGCAATTTAACACCACATGTTCTTCCACAAGAAGTTCATGTAACCACTTTTCCCCAAAAATATCAAGATGGGTGAATAAAATAATAATACAAGACTTAGCCCCTTTAACCCCTTCTCTCATGGAATCATAGCCCCATATCTCTATCCTTATACATATTGCATCCAGTGATGTATTCTATTAATATATTAAAATTATTACATTTCTAGGAACTTCAACCTTTCAACTTTATAAACAAAATACATTATTGATTTGGGGACTCAAAATGGGGGCATTACAATGGAACAACAAGAAACATGTATATTAATTATATCGAATGTGTTTTGTCATGGTGTATTAAACATGTCAGAAACAAAGTATGGAGTGTATCCAACAAAATAGATTTTGAGAGAAGGCATGAAGCATGGCTTAGCAAGAATGTGTATTGTTTATGAAAGACTCACTACTATGGTACATTTTTTGTCTTATGCAATTATCTATATTCTACTATATATATAAATGTAGATATAGTTATTACAATTTATTTGTATGTTTTTAGATGGAAGATGAAGAGGAAAAACATTAAAAACAAGTCGATCAAAACAATATTAGGTTAAATAACCAAAATAAAATATCGCCTACAAATGATGATGAAATTAGGCATGCATGAAGCTCGAGCGATGACAACAGTTCAAGTGATGAATGTCAATAAATATAATTGAATGTTACTACAAATTGTATGTTTTGGAATATTTGTTTGTGAAAATAAGGGATTTTATTTAATGTAATCGACATATTGTCACAATTGCATGAGAACATGTTACCAATAACTGTAACAATTACATATTGGTTGCATTTTTGTTATTTTGGACCCTTACATTGTCCCATTTTGTATGATCGTAGGTATCTTATTCATATATAATAAAATGGGTTTCTTATTTTATTACATTGTTGAATTTTGTAAAATGTTGTGGTGTTGATTGATTAATATGTGGATGATTTACATTGTTACAAATAACAGAGGTGTAATGTGTTGGGTAACACATTAATGCAATCAGTATATCAAAATACAATAAAAAAAAATATAAAAAACATTATTATTATAAAAAATATTTGATTTTGAGATGATTAAATGAAAATTCATTAAAAAAAATTTAATTAGAATATATACATATCGGTGCACTGTATTCTTTTGAACTCAATAAACAATGCATGCCATAATATAGAAAATGATGCATTTTTATGAGTTATGTGCATCGATTCCTATTAATTATATTGAAGCATTAGTGCTAAAAATTGTATACAAGCACCATTCCTTAAATGACACAATGTACGATTATAATTATCGTTTCAAAATATTACGGTGTGCATGATTACAATATGAATCCGTGCTTTAAATATAATATATGCATCGGTTCTTAATAACAAAGAATGGTGCTAACATCTCACCTCGAATATTCAAAATCTCAATACCCTTCAGTGCACATAGTAATACAGACATTGATGCATACAAATCATGGAATCACTAGTGTGCCATAAAAAAAAGAATGACCCAGTGTGTAATATTTATACAAGCAATAGTGTTGCATGCAAAACATAATACAAATGGTACGTACATAAACCCAAAAATCATTGGTGCTACATACAACAACAAAAAAGGCAGAACTAGTGCATAATAATTATAAGATCCTTGGTGTTGCTTACAACAATAAAAGGTAGAAGAAATATGTAATGATTAAAAGAGCATCGGTGCTTTGTAGGTTTATGTATGCATCGATGAAGGTTACTTAAGAACGCACCCATTCATTTTACCAATAGAAGAACCGACAAAAAACCTTTGCCCGCCCAAAAATAATTGTTATATGGAACATTTGTTAAAACCTCCACTTCAAATAGTGGAGGTTATAGCATAGGTTTTTTTGAAAATTTTTCCAATTCTTGTAACACTAAAAACCACTGCTACAAGGTGTTTTCCATATAGTGGTAGGCCTAGAAGATGTAATGCCACCTCTAGTTCTAGGTTGAAATAATTGATGAACTGGTTTAAACTCTTTTTTACGGTAGTAATAAAGTCTTACAATAATAGATTCTCGACTAAGGTTAAGAAAGAGGTTGAAGGAATTAAAGCCAATGTAAGAAAGTGTGATGGCATGACCTCTAATGACAAGGTGGATAAAGAAATTTTTTAGTGGGTACTTGATATAGGGTTTTCCAAGAGCAAAGACAACAAGTTTATGAAGACTACTGACTTATATTAATACATGAATTTTTTTATTGTCATGACTATAAAATCTAGAGACACTCAATAGTATGAAATTATCAACCAATTGAATGAACTAAACAAGAAGTATAAGAACTTGATAAATGTTATTCAAAAGTAGCAAGAGAAGAACAAAAGCAAGAAAGGGGAACTGTTATAACAAAGGAAGACAACTTAAAGGGAATAATGGAATTAGGTAAAACAAATAGAGGAAGATGAAAGAAAAGGAGGGACAACACCCCCTACCCTACCCTCATTGTTGTTAACCCTTCCTCAAGCTATGAGGAGTAGTCTCTACCATTCTAAGTTTTGTTTCTTATGTTTTAATAATTATGCTTGTATATATGCTTTAATAATTATTCTCGTATATATGTTAAGCTAGCTTAATTTAAAACTAGGTAAATACAATTTATTTTTTAATATTTAGTTCTCTAGAAAGAAAAAAACTAAACTTAAAATAATTCATTGTTTTTAAAGAAATGGTTCAATCTCCTTTAACAAGAAAGCAATTATACTTTTTTATATTATTAATACATAAAAACTAAATAAATAAATAACTTAAATTGAAAATTATAAACATATTAATAATTATAAAAATAACTATAACTTATATAAATTTAATGTACATGCTTCTTACTAGTTTTATTTGGATCGACTC
>ML785758.1:386309-404794 GCA_009831015.1 Picea engelmannii | reverse complement strand
TGCTCTTGTAGAGTTGTACTATATTCAGTTGTTGCTGATAAACCCCAAGGATTGTAGTCCGTAATAAAAAGAAAATTGTACATACATCTTGTGTTCTTTGTGTTCATTATGGTGATGACTTGTTGATGATATATTGTTGATATGTTGCTGATATGTGCTCACATCTAAATGGTTATAAATGACAACAATGGGTAATGAATAAATGTTGAATGCTAATTGATGAGTTTTTGTGCAAGAGGGAAGTTTTGGGAAAAAGAGCCCCACACTCATTCACCCCCCCCTCTAAGTGTGGTAGGTGTGTCCAACACATCCTTGGTCTACAGCCAATTGGTGACTCATTTTATAAAATATAAGTTCTCTCTATTATATTTATATTTACTTGTGTATTTTATTTCATTGTGTATTTGTTTACTTATGAATTTCGTACCCATAGTATGCATGCTTACTGGTTATTGTTGTGCACGTCACATGGTTCATTTAATTTATGCATATTTATTAATTAGAGATGTATCAGTAAGATAAACGAGTCTGAGAGTGGGCTTGAAGGTGGCATATCCTATCCTGGGGGTGGTTGGGTACGTTACAGACTGGTATCAGAGCTACAGGTTGAAACACCGAGCTGGAAAGCGTCGAATCCATTAAACAAGATCTTGTGGTTGAGATCAAGATGAGACCTTCAAGTCGTGAAGCTCAGGAGGAATTGTGTTGTATATTCCACACATAATCTAGAGCATCTGAGATCCTTAGTAAGGGATTGAAGGATCATGATCATCCCTTTCTAATTTCAGAATGAACATAACTGTGGGATCAAGAGAGATCTAGACCGTTGGATCAGAGGGCAGGTGAATAGGGGCCGTCTGATGGAGGTGAATAGGAGGTTGGGGTAAGAATTAAGGCCCTACCATCAGATCTGATAGATTGATCATCATTCATAGATCGAAGCCAAGCAAGGAAGGAAGGACTTTGAAACTTCGTCGCTTCGATGATCTTGGTAAGAAGGCTAGGCATGAGCTACTGAAGGTCAGATTCACAAAGCCCCGTCAGTCGTTTGATCTAATGGGAGGTGTAGGGGGGGTGTCCCTGTTGTTGATCATGGTCAGTCAACATGAACCACTTCAGGATTTTTCACTTCGAGATTTTTAAACTTTGATGAACTGCTATAACATGGAGTCCCAGAGTGCTGGAGTCCCAAATTCTCATCGACCGTTAGATGGAGGGGTGGACTTTGGGAGTGTTTAATACCGTTATATATATCAAGGGTGGAAGGATAACGAAGCTTGATAGATTCATAACCTCACCACTCCATATTTCATTAGTTCAAGAGTATGGGGGTCATCTGGAGTGAGAATCCTTGAAGCTGAAAGCCCAAAGTTAATCACAGTGGTTGGTTATGGGAAGAGTGTGATCCATTGATTTCTTTTGGATTTTGGATATCTGGGAGGTATCATGTGTTGGAATCGGGAAAATTTTGAAGCCTAGAACTTCAAAGTACCAGATTTGATTGATGATGTGGCTTGTGCCACATGGAAGAGGGGCGTGTGGGGACATGTGTCACCTAGATTCATCACCTTTTAGACCGTTATTTGTCTATTTTTTAGTAACACTTGGAATGCATGTCGCAGTTCCATGTCACCTTGGGTGATGTCAGTGTGTCATGTCATCTCTGGGACTATGTGACTTTGGGGTTTCTAAGTTTCTACTAGGGAAAAGTGTCGAAGCCTGAAGTCACAAAGGAACACAGTCTATCGATCTAGAATTCCTTTGGGAGCTTTCTCGACCATTAGATTAAGAAGTGGAGGAGCAGGGTAAATAATTTGGTGGATTGTCACTCTGGGGGAGTTGAGTGGCACAGGAGTTTAATGTCTCAGAGCATCGAATTTACAAATTGGTTGAGAGCCATCCATCTCAATTCTTAATTAAGTCACAACCATTGAATTTCATTGAAGCCTCTAGTTGGGGGGCGGGTTTGTCCATTCGGCGGGATACCAAGTCTCAATCGTCCGATCCCTGTTGGTGGAGTTAGTGAAGACTTCGGCGAAGTGTAGCTTCGGGAGGAATTGGAAGTTGACAACAGAGAATAGTCAAAGGATAAAGTCCAGAGGACTTAGTCCCGACGCAAGTCTCATGATAAGGTAAAAAGGGCATGGGAGGTAACCCATCCCTTGGTTATGTGGTTCACATAATCCAGCATGTGAAAGGACACAGAGCGAGGCATTAAGGAAGAACTAAGCCCATGGTTTCAAACCATGGTCACATGAGACATGGTTTGAAGGAAGCACCTGCACATAATTGAATTATGTATCAACTAAAGGATAACATGGCATTGTTATGTTGTGGAGAATGAGGATATATTCTTCATGAATTGAGAAGAAAAATGACCTGTAGCATTGTTTGGAAAATTTCTTTTATATGCATAATTCTAACAAAATGGTGGATTGCACATTTTACAAAATTAGGAGACGTAAACATATCAGTTCAGTATAAGAATGAAGATTCAAGAAATGGAATAAGGTGAGGGAACCTCCATGCATGATAAAAAGGTTGAAGTTCAGAATATCAGAGTTGGTAATCTAGAGACAGAGTCTAACGGACACAAGGCAATAGGGGGGCAAGAAACACTAATAGAGTCTATAAGGATCCTGCAAATAAAATTTCAAAGTTACAAAGAAGATAATGAGAGGCCAATGAGAGAAAAAAATCAGATAAATTCTCAAGTAATGTAGAGCTTAAATCAGTTGCAAAGGAAAACAAAGAGGGGGTCAAAATCAAAACAAGAGGAAGAAGGCGGGTATTATGAAAGAAGATATAACCACAGGAAATCTGGTTATTCAATAAGTGCTAGAAGAACTCATAGAAACTTCTCACTTCCTTACTCATCAAGAAGGTTTTACACATCTAAAGATGCCATAATTAGTCCAGAGGCATCTCCTGTTAGGCATCAAAGAAGAAGGAATGAATTGGACAGTTTTCAAGGGGAGCTGAGGAAGCTTAAGCCACCATCCTTTAATGGTGAAAGAGAAAGGGAAAATCATGTTGAAACATGGTTTCTTGTACTTGGGAGGTATTTTCAATTGCATAACTACTCATCAAACCTGGAAGCCATAATTTCCACATACGATTCACATAGGAAAGCTACTATGTGGTGGGACCAGATAAAGAAAGTTGCACATATTAATGACAATAGGATCACTTGGAAGTAGTTCAAGAAGTATTTCCAGAAGGAGTACCTCTCAGAGCACTTCTATGATAAGAAAATGCGGGAGTTATTTGAACTTAGGCTAGGAAGCACAACCATGGAAGAGTATGAGAATACGTTCTTGGGGTTGTTAAAGTATGTAGGGTTCATAAATGATGAGAAGGTGAAAATACAAAAGTTTTTGAGTGGATTTCCATCCTTTTATAAAGAAAAGATTCGGTATGATGAGCCCAAGACCTTGACTGAGACCATTAGAAGGGTAAGTATCTGTATGAGCAAGGCCAGGGTAGAGAATCCATGCAAAAATATTGGAAGGATAAGAAGAAGGAGAAGTTTGATCAGAGGAAGAAGAGATTCAAACCTCCTTTCAATAGAAATGAGCCTAAAAAAATCATCAAGACCAGTATGCTAAAGATGAATACAAGAAAGAAGACCCCATGGGAAAAAAGAGAAGACCACCAATCCAATGTTGGGGATGTAAAGAAGATCACTTGTACATGGATTTCCCACACAAAAAGGACAAAGTGAAGATTGTGCACAACATCCAAGAGGCTACAAACGTTGAAGACATGGGAAGGATTTATGCATCCTTATATGGTCAATAAGAAGAGTATCAATCCAATATGATTGAGGTAGAAGGTATGATCAGAAATCATCATGTTTCTATTTTAAATAATTTAGGAGAAAGGCATTGTTGCATTTATCCTAAAATAGTGGATATATTACATTCAGAGAAAGTAATCTTGGAAAATCAAGTTTGGTTTATCTAGCCACTGGAACCAAAAGGACAATCCATGATATGGTCATAGGTTGTTACATAATTCTTAATGATGTGAATACCAGTGTTGATCTAAATATCATATCATTGGGGTCTTATGATATTCTAATTGGAATTGATTGGTTGGACAAGCATCATGTTGTCCTAGATTGTCATAGCAATACATTTACATGTCTTGATGGAAATGGAAAATAGAGCACTATGAAAAGAGTTCCAAGACCCATCTCTATAAAGTATATTTCATCCTTAAAACTAAAGAGATGTTTCAGAAAATGATGTCAATTGTATGAAACCCATGTGGAGGATCCAGAAAATATAAAGGGGCTAAGCCTTGAATATTTTTCAGTACTACAAGAATTTGAAGATGTATTCCAATAAATACTAGGGTTGCCACCAAAAAGGGAGATAGATTTCTCTATTGATTTAGTGCTAGGAGATGCCCCGGTATGAAAATCACCTTACAGAATGAGTACCCTAGAATTAAAAAACTACAAATGCAGTTGGAATAATTGTTGAAGAAAGGGTACAAATGTAATATCCCAAAGGATGATCCATGTTGTAATCATGTTTTGTAAATCATTCTTTGTAGGCTGGTGAGACGAGTATTGATAAGTTGATAGGATTATGTGTTTATTAGGCCGAAGAGCCTAAGTGTTAAAGGTTAGGAGCCTGATTTTGTACATGTAATTATGCACATTATTAATAAAAGATAAACATCTCTGCATGTGGACCGACCACGATGAATGAGTGATGGGGGACTAAGCTTCCATAAAGCCTGGGTAAGGCAGAGGGGGCTGAAAGGTAAGAAAGAGGGGCTAAGCTTGGGGGCTTAATCCCTTGGGAATAATAATTTATTATTATTCCAAAGTACTGTATAAATATATATGGTTTGTCCTAAGTTCCTGAAGAGGAACGCATGTTGATGCAGCACATGCAGCTTCATGGGCGACATGTGTCGACCCAGGTGCATGCAGTTAAAACCATAGGAATAAGCCATTTTGGGAGTTTTTCATTTCTCCAACCATCACCTAAGTTCGGGGGTTGGACCTTCCAATTCTCCATCCTCCGTATGAACTCATGACTGTCCATGATCGACCTCTGTATGGTGTTGTTTTCAGATCCCTTACCTGGACAATTCAAGCCTGGACGTGAGATCTTTGTGCACCCTTACGCAATCCTGAAACCATAATCGTGAGTCTGTTCCATGTTGCATGATTGAGAAACTCAAATTTGTCTAGGTCATTTTGTGTTATCCCAGTGGGCTGTTGTGGCAGCGTAGTTCCTGACCGTGTGAGGTTGTTGTCATTGATTGTTCGTTGCTGAGCCTTGTTGTTGTGTCCTCACTGTGCTGGAATTGGTCACAAGAACAAGTTGCCAAACCTGTGAGCAACTCTCTCCAGGTGAGAGATTGTGTTGAGGAAGTAAGAACTCCTAGAAGGGGTCCTGTAGCTTCTACAGAACTCTGAGACTTTCAATCCGGTCTATTGTTGAAGCTCGAGGCAAGGGAGGTTAGCAGCTGAACGATTTTCTTGGTGATAGTGAAGGTGTATACTCTAGGGGTGGGATAGGCATGTGGAGAATGAGAGTCTATGAGCAGTGGGAATAAGTGACTCCTCGGAGAAAATCCTTCCTCTTTAACTGGGTGTCTTCTCGTTGACCTTGCCTAGCCTAGGATTCCCTGCCTGGTGGAGCTTAGTCCTAGCTCGAGGATGAACTACTACCGAGAGTGATGAGCAATGTGGTCTAAGGCTGGGAGGTTCGTGTAAGGTCTAGATGCAATTGGTGAATTACATCTAGTTTCAAAGATAAGTATATGCATGTGTTTAAATTCAACTTTTAAATGCATGTATGTGATGCTTGCAATATTATCATGTATTTAGTTGTGATGATGTTTACTGTTGTGCATATGAATTATTGTTGATTGAATTATGTTGTACGTTAGTAGTAATTATGTGCTTACTCTGTGTTAATGTATTGAATTTATTTAAATGCATGTTATATAGGTGTTATTCTACAGTAGCATTACTCCTGACATGGGTTGACAGCCCATAGGATGTTACAGTATGGTATCATAGCTTTAAATGGATAAATTCATAAGTTTTGGTAGCATTTCCTAGCCTTTGGAGTGCCGAGGATGTTACATTTTGGTATCAGAGAGAAGGTTTTCAACGTTGAGCCTAGATGGGCCAAATAAGGGGCCATTGGACCCGAGGTTTCAGGTAGAAATTGTGTCTAGAGGGACTAATTTCGAACATTAGATTATTTCTGAGTGCCAAGGGGTTGCTTGGATATGTTACAAAACTATAGTCGGTACGATATTTGGCCACAGAGAGAGAGAGAGCACAATGCAAGAAGTGTTGGAGTCGTTGGATATGGTCAGTAGAAAAGGAGATCCCTCACGACCATCAGATGTGGAGAAGGTGCAAGAGATTTATCCTAGAAACCTTTTGGGGATTCGACTATCGGGAAAAGAGATATGTGATGAGGCACAAACTCCCGATGCCTGAAACTCTGAAGTCTCGAAAAGATCTAAACTGTAGATCACAAGGAAATAGCTTGACTATAGGATCAAGCAAAGGAGCAGATCGCGATTTTGGCTATCGAGAAAAGAAAGATGTGTTGATGCACGAACTCCCAATTCACAAAACTCCAAAGTCCCAAAACGATCTACATCATAGATCAGAGGAAGAAAAATTGACCATTGGATCAATCGGAAAGTAAATCGAAATTTCGCAATTTCGGCTATCGAAAAAAGTAAGATGTGAGGACACACAAATTTCTGAAAACCGAACTCTCAAAAAGAAAAGTGAACGTGGTAGGACCCAATGATGTCCCTGAAGGTGATGTGGACCCTCCTAAGCATGCCATGTGCCACCTTGGTTGTTGGAAACAACTGTGTGATGTGGGCTCGATGGGGATAAAGTAAAATCAGAATTTTGGATGTCGGAAGATTTGGAGGAAACATGTGTGGGAACCTCCCAGGTCCGAAGTCCCGAAACCCCGAAGCCTCGAAGTCCTGAAACTTCGATGACAGAAGGACCACCATGGGTTCCAACCATTGGATTTTTTGTATACGTAGGCCATTGATCCACCCGATGTCACGAGTTCGGTAACCAGAACTCGAGAGATAGTGGTCTAGCATTTTCTCACATCCTGTGGTCACATGGGCTAGGGACTAAGAAAGGGGGGGATATCACCCGAAAGTTACAGAGCCGAGCAGAGCTCAAAAGATTCATGAAGTCGAAATTGTTTCCTAGAATCGGGTTGGTTTTGAATATGTGAAATTTTTTAAGGAAAGATGGCCTAACAAATTCTGGTTGTCTGGACGTTGTGATTGCAGAAGTCGATGAGGGCCAGAGTCGATCAGAGTTTCCATTGAGTGCAAAGAAATGGAAGAGGCGCAAATTGCCTCAAATTCAGAGAACGAAAGAAAAGGAATGGATGTCAACTTGGGAGTTGAAGGATCGAACTCCAATGGGCACAGAAAGGAGATGGATAAGGAAGGGAATATGATGAAAATCATTGAAATATTGCAGAAATATGCCCAGGCTCGCCGAGATGATAGCAGAAGGCTCAAGAAAACTCGAAATAAATAAGGTGAATTCAACTTGAAGTTGTTGCAGAGCCTGGATAGGATCGAAAAGAAATTGGAAGAAGAGAGTGACAAAAGAAAAATAGGGAGTCACAGGATCCCTGAGAGGAAAAGAAGATCAAGGAGTGTTAGCGGACATCGTCGTCACTCCCCAAATAATTCCAATAAAGAAGCACACGATAGTTCAAGCCCATATCCTACCAGAAAATATAGGAGGTTTGGATTGGATGAACAGAAAGGAGAATTGAATAATATTAAGCCTCCCACGCTTGATGGAGAACACCAGAAGGAAGAAGATGTTGAGACATGGCTTCTAGGAAAGAGGAAGTACCTCCAATTACAAAATTATTCCTCTCATGACGAAGGAAGAAGATGTTGAGACATGGCTTCTAGGCAAGAGGAAGTACCTCCAATTGCAAAATTATTCCTCTCATGATGAAGGAAGAATTGCAAGGTATCAACTGAGAGGAAAAGGATCCACGTGGTGGGATCAACTTTTTCAAGTGTAGCACATTAGAGAGAAATATATCACTTGGAAGGAATTCAAGAGGTCTTTCGAGAAGAAATGTTTGACTAAAAGATATTATGACAAAAATATGAAAGAGTTCTTTGAACTCAAGATGGGCAGCATGACCATTGATGAATACGAGCGAATATTTTTGGAACTGCTGATGTATGTTCCATTCATCAAGGAGGAGACTGTCAAGATTCATAGGTATCTAAGTGGATTACCACCTTCTATTGGTGATAAGATTTAGTATGATGACCCTAAGTCTATGGAAGAAACAATAAGAAGAGATAAATTTTTATATGAACAACAGAGAGAAAATCATACCTTCCAGAAGGCTTGGGAAGACAAGCAGAAGTTCAAGAAGGAACAGAGGCAGAAGGGAAACAAGCCTCCCTTTTTTAGAAACATTCCTCAAGGACAATCATATTTTAGAGATCCCAGAAAGGATAAATTGGGTGGTCAATTGCCAAGGTAGACACTTATGGAGTGTTGGGGTTGTAAAGGAAACCATAGGTACAGAGATTGCCCCCACATAAATGATGAAGCGAGAGCAGTCCAAAATGTTCAGCAAGATGAAACAATGGAGGAAATGGGTAGTATAATGCCAAGGATCTACACAACCCTGGAAAACAAGCAAGTTGAATTTCAATCACACATGATTGAAGTGGAAGGTATGATTAAGAACTGACCACCTACTATTTTAATTGATTTAGGGGCTAGCCATAGTTATATAGATCCTAGAGTGGTGGAAGGTTTTCATTTATAAAGAAGAAAACATGAAAAGTCTTGGTTAGTGCAGTTGGCTACAGGAACCAAGAGGAAGGTCATTGAGTTGGTTAAGTCTTGTCCTGTGGACATGAAAGGATTGAGCACGAAGGTTGAATTGAATATTCTTCCTTTAAGCTCTTATGATTGTTTAATTGGGATGGACTGGTTGGACCAACACCATGCCCTCCTGGACTGTCGTAACAAGGCATTTACTTGCCTGGATGAGGAGGGGAATCGAAAAACAGTCCAAGAAATTCCCAGATCTATAGTTGTCAGAGAAATTTCAGCATTACAACTAAAGAAATGCTACAGGAAAGGTTTTCAGTTGTTTGCAACCCATATGGAGGAAGCATCTAAGGATGAGGTCTCAAATATTGGAGACCAGTTGTATGCCAAGTTAAGAAAATGCTCATTTTATCAGGAACAAATCCATTACTTGGGGAATATTATTTCAGAAGAAGGGATCGTCGTGGATCCTGAGAAGGTTGAGACCATCAGAGAATGGTCAGCACCAAGGAATGTGGTGAAAGTTAGATCTTTTATGGGTCTAGCGAGCTATTATAGAAGGTTTATCAAAGGGTTCTCGAGGATATATCACCATATCACTTATTTGCAAAGGAAGCAGAAGAAGTTTTTGTGGATAGAGGATTGTGAGAGAAGCTTCCAACTATTGAAGAAATTGTTAACTAGTGCTCCAATCCTGAGGATCACAGACCGAAATGAAGATTTTGTGGTATGCACCGATGTGTGTAAGGAAAGGCTAGGAGGATTCCTCATCCAGAATGGATTCATAATCTTTTATGAGTCCAGGAAGATGAAAGAGCACAAAATGAATTATGCCACTCATGATTTGGAGTTGGTAGCAATCGTTCACGCTTTAAGGAAATGGAGACATTACCTCATGGGGAGGATATTTGAATTGAGAACAGACCACAATGGTCTGAAATACTTGTTTGACCAGCCCACCCTAAATGCTAGGCAGAGTAGGTGGTTGGAGTTTATGTATGAATACGACTTTGATATCAAGCATATCAAAGGGAAGGAAAACAAGGTGGTTGATGCACTCAGTAGAAAGGTGCACATATTACATGCTACAACCATTAGCATGTACCAAACTGATATAAAGGGAAGAATTTTGGAGGCTGCAAATACAGATTTGCAGTACAAATATTTGGTAGCAAAGATACAACAAGGTAAGATGCCATAGAAAGTGGAGATTTATAAACTAGGGGCTGATAAAATAATTCTATACAAGAACATAATTTACGTACCTAATGTCTAGGACTTGAAACATATAATTTTTCATGAAATGCATAATGTCCCTTATGCAGGGAACCCTGGATATAAGAAAACTGTGGTAGCAATCAAGAGCCATTATTTCTTGCCAGGTATGAAGAAAGAGATTGTTGAATACATCGCTAGATGTATGGAGTACTAGAAGGTTAAAGCTGAGCATAGGCACCCAGCAGGGTTGTTGTAGCCTTTACCCATTCCTTAGTGAAATTTGGAAGTCGTGACAATGGATTTCATCATGGGATTGCCCAGAACAGGAAATCATCATGACTCAATCATGGTGGTGGTGGAAAATCTTATGAAAGATGCCCATTTTATTCCACTAAAGACTACTCATAAGGCAACAGATGTTGTTGATAATTTTATGAAGGAAGTGGCACGATTGCATGGAATTCCCAAGACAATTGTGTCTGACAGAGACCTGAAATTTACCTCAAATTTATGGAAGGGGTTATACAAGGGATTCAAAACGAATCTGAATTTCAGTACAACCTACCATCCTGATTCGGATGGGCAGAGAGAGCAGGTGAATCGAGTGATAGAAGACATATTGAGAATGTATGTGATGGACAAACCATCGAAATGGGAAGACTACCTGCACTTGGTAGAATTAGCCTACAACAATGGGTATCAAGCATCATTGAAGATGATCCCATTTGAAGCACTTTATGGAAGAAAGTGCAATACCCCAGTAAGTTGGGATAATCTAGCTGACAGAGAAATAGTTGGGCTAGAGTTTCTCAAGGAAATGGAAGAGAAAATGCTAAAAGTTGTCTAGGACAAGCAGAAAAGTTATGATGATAAAAACAGAACCCACATGGATTTTAAAGTGGGTGACCATGTTTTCCTAAAAGTGAAAGCTAACAGAAGTTCCCTAAGGCTGGGAAACTGTGCCAAGTTGGAAGCCAGATTTTGTGGGCCATTTGAAATCCTAGGAAGGATTGGGCTAGTTGCATATATGCTTGCATTACCTGCATCCATGACTGTACATAATGTGTTTCATGTTTCATTGCTTAAGAAATATATACCTGATGTAAATCATGTTATCGATTGGAATGTGATTCAGGTGGAGCAAGAAGGTGTCCTGCAAGTGCATCATGTGTGCATATTGGATAGGAACAGAAAAAAACTCTGGAATCGATCTGTAGGGCTTGTAAAGGTCCAGTGCACCTGGTACAGTCCTTAGGATGCGACATGGGAGCATGAGGATACTATGCGGGCAGAATACTCGCATTGTTTTAAAGATTTTGAAAATCCTACAGATGTGTGAAAGTTGCACTTAGGACAGTGAAAAAATAAGGGGAGGGGATTATAATATCCTAAAGGACGAGCCATGTTGTAATCATGTTTTGTAAATCATTCTTTGTAGGCTAGTGAGCCGAGTATTGATAAGTTGATAGGCTTATGTGTTTATTAGGCTGGAGAGCCTAAGTTTTAAGGGCCAAGAGCCTGATTTTGTACATGTAATTATGCACATTATTGATAAAAGATAAACATCTCTGTGTGTGGACTGACCACGATGAATGAGTGATGGGGGACTAAGATTCCATAAATCCTGGGTAAGGGAGAGGGGGCTGAAAGGTAAGAAAGAGGGGCTAATATTGGGGGCTTAATCCCCTGGGAATAATAACTTATTATTATTCCAAAGTACTGTGTAAATGTATTTGTTTTGTCCTAAGTTCTTGGAGAGGAATGCATGTTGATGGAGTGCATGCAGCTTCATGGGAAACATGTGTCGACCCAGGCACATACAATTAAAACCATAGGAATAAGTCGTGTTGGGAGTTCTTCATTTCTCTAGCCATCACCTGATTCTAGGGGTTGGACCTTCCAATTCACCATCCTCCATTTGAACTCATGATTTTCCATGATTAACCTTTGTCTGGTGTTGTTTTTAGATCCTTTACCTAGAAAATTCAATCCTGTTCATGAGATCTCTGTGCACCCTTACGCAATCCCGAAACCGTAACCTTGAGTCCATTCCATGTTGCATGATTGAGAAACTCGAATTTGTCTGGGTCATTTTGTGCTATCCCAGTGGGTTGTTGTGGTAGCGTAGTTCCTGACCGTGTGAGGTTGCTTCCATTAATTGTGCATTGTTGAGCCTTGTTGTTGTGTCCTCACTATGTTGGAATTGGTCACAAGAGCAGGTTTCCAAATATGTGAGAAACTCTCTCTAGGTGAGAGATTGTGCTGAGGAAGTAAGAACTCCTAGAAGGGGTCCTGTAGCTGCTACAGAACTCTGAGACTTCCGGTTCAATCTATTGTTGAAGCCCAAGGCAAGGGAGGTTAGAAGCCAAAGGATTGTCTTGGTGAAATTGAAGGTGTATACTCCTGGGGTGGGACATACATGTGGGGAATGAGAGTCTGTGAGAAGTGGGCATAAGTGACTCCTGGGAGAAAATCCTTCCTCTGTAACTGGGTGTCTTCTCATTGACCTTGCCTAGCCTAGGATTTTCTACCCAGTGGAGCTTAGTCCCAGCTCAGGGATGACCTATTGCTGAGAGTGATGAGCAACGCAATCTAAGGTTGGGAGGTTCGTGGAAGGTCTGCACGTAGTTGGTGAATTACATCTAGTTTCAAAGATAAGTATATGCATGTGTTTATCTTTTAAATGCATGTTTGTTATGCTTGCAATATTATCATGTATTTCATTGTGATGATGTTTACTGTTGTGCATATGAATTATTGTGAATTGAATTATTCTATACATTAGCATTAATTATGTGCTTACTCTGTGTTAATGTATTGAATTTATTTAAATGCATGTTATATAAGTGTTATTCCACAGTAGCATTACTCCTGACGTGGGTTGACAGCCAGGAGGATGTTACAGTATGGTATCATATCTTTAAAGGGATAAAGTCATAAGTGTTGGTAGCATTGCCCGACCTTTGGAGGGCCGAGGATGTTACAACATACACCCAAGTGTTTCCCCTTGGCGAGCACCAATACTCTTTTTCAAAAATAAGGATGGAACTTTGAGGTTGTGTATTGAATTTTGACGGCTAAATAAATCCACTGTGAAGAACAAGTATCCTCTACCTAGAATTGATGACCTCTTTGATCAGCTAAGAGGAGAAATGATATTTTCCAAGATAGAATTGAGATCAATATACCATCAGGTAAGAATCAAAGAAGAAGATGTCCATACGAAAACATATAGAACTAGGTATGGGCATTATGAATTTGTAGTGGTGCCATTTGGACAAACCAATGAACTAGTTGTATTTATGTTATTAATGAATGGCATATTAAAAAATTATTTAGATAATTTTGTCATAGTATTCATGGATGACATACTTGTCTATTCTAAGTCTTAAGAGGAGCATGAACATCACCTAAGACTGGTATTGCAAGTGCTAAGAGAAAATCAGTTGTATGCCAAGTTGAGTAAGTGTTCATTTTACCAAGAACAAATCCATTACTTGGGACACATTATTTCAGAGAAAGGTATAACAGTGGATCCTGAGAATATTGAATCCATTAGAGGATGGCCAGCACCCAGGAATGTTTCAGAAGTCAGATCTTTTATGGGGTTAGCTGGTTACTACAGAAGATTTATAGCAAGGTTCTCTAAGATTTCTCATCCCATCACTTCTTTGCAAAAGAAGGGAATGAAATTTGAATGGACATCTAAGTGTGAAGAGAATTTTAATATGTTGAAGGAATTACTTACTAGTGCACCTATGTTAAAGATTGTTGACCCAAATGAAATTTTGGTGGTATGCACAGATGCATGTAAGGAATGGCTTGGTGGAGTCCTCACTCAAAATGGACATGTCATTGGTTATGAGTAAAGAAATCTTAAGGAACATGAGAGGAACTATGCCACACATGATTTGGATCTTGTTTCCATTGTTCGCACATTGAATATGTGGAGGAATTATCTCATGGGAAAGAGATTTGAATTAAGGATGGACCACAGTGGTTTGAAGTATATTTTTGAACAACCAAATTTGAATGTCAGGCAAACAAGATGGCTAGAATTTTTAAGTGACTATGAATTTGATTTCAATCATATCAAGGGAAAAGAAAATAAATTTGTTGATGCAATTAGTAAAAGAATACATCTCATGCATGCTACAACTGTCAGTATGCATCAGTCAGACCTAAAGAGAAAAAATTTAGATGTTGTTGTTACAGATAAACATTACCTACAGGTAAAGGAAAGCTTACAACAAGGAGATGTACAATAGAAAATGAAAGCTTTATGAGATGAAGGAAGATGGATTACTTATGCATAAAAATAGAATTATGTTCCTAGTTCCGGAGAAATTAGCAATTTGGTATTAAACAAAATGCATAATGTTCCATATGTTGGACATATCGGTTACCAAAAAACAATTACAGTAGTAAGAAGCCAATTCTTTTGACCATGAATGAAAAATGATGTTTCTTATTACATCGTTCGATGTATGGAATGTCAGAGAGTGAATGTTGAGCATAGGCACCCAGTGGGTTTGTTACATCCATTACCAATTCCAGAAAAGAAGTGGGAAGTGATAACCATTTATTTTATAACTAAATTGCCCAGGACAACAAGACGACATGATTCAATCTTAGTAGTGGTTGAAAATTTGACAAAGGATGCTCATTTTTGTTCCTGAAAAAATAACTCATACAACAGCTAATATTGTCGAAATTTACATGAAAGATATTCTAGGTTACATGGGATACCTAGGACAATTTTCTCGGACAGAGACACAAAGTTTACTTCAAATTTGTGGAGGGGTTTATTTAAAGGATTTGGTACAAATATGAACTTTAGCACAACATAACATCCACAGTTAGATGGGAAGACAGAGAGGGTCAACCGATTAATTGAAGACATGTTGATAATGTATGTGATGGATAATCCATATAAGTGGGAATATTACTTTCACTTGGTTGATTTTGCCTATAACAATGGCTATCAAGCTTCATTGAAAATGAGCCCACTTGAAGCCTTGTATGGTAGGAAATGAAATACTCTAGTGAGCTGGGACAACCCAACAGATAGAGTAGTACTTGGGCCATATTTTCTCAAGGATATGGAAGAGCAGATGGTTTAGATTAAGAAGAATTTAAAGGAAGATCAAGATAGAAAGAAAATTTATGCAGATAAGAATAGGAAAGATAGAGAATTTAAAATAGGGGAGCGTGTGATTTTAAAAGTGAAGCACAAGAAGAGCTCTTTGAAGTTGTATAGTTGTACAAAGATGGAAGCTAGATTCTATGGTCCATTTGAGATACTGGACATAACAGGGCTAGTTGCATGCATGCTTGCATTGCTTGCTTCCATGAATGTGCATAATGCATTTCATGTCTCTTCGCTAAAAAAATATATACATGATCCTAACCATGTTATTGATTGGCATCTGATTCAAGTAGGGACAAAGGGAGACTTCCGGGTCTAGCCAATGTGAATATTGGATAGAAAATTCAAAATTCTTTGGAATTGAGTTATAGAGATGGCAAAAGCCCAGTGGACCTGCTACGGTCCTCAAGATGCTAATTGGGAGCATGAAGATGCCATGCAAGTGAAATACCTGCAACTTTTTGAATAAATGTTGATATTTTGATGTTTGTTTTGTATATGCACTGAGGACAGTGCCAAAATAATGGGGAGGGGATGTAACACCCCCAATTTTGAGCCCCATATTAAATAATTTATTATGTTAATTTATGAGAGGCCAGAGTGCCCAAACAATTAAAGAGGCTAGTGTGCCTAAGAAATGTAATGTTTTTATCATTATTAATACTAAATACATCATTGTATTTATTCCCTTAAGAGAGGGGGATTAAGGGGATAAGTATTTATTTTATAACTTTAATTACCCACTTTGTTTAATGGATAATATTAGTTACATGAACTTCTTGGGGGAAGGCCATGAGGTTCTTGATTCCTAAGATTTAAAAAAACCCATCTTTGGTCTGGGGTGGGGGTTCTCTTCTTGTTATGTTGTTGGTCGCTTCTTCTTTAGTCATTCACTCATTCACTCAATTGAGTGTTGTTCACACTTTTCATCCTATTCTCACTCCATTCATTCTTTCACCTACTCATCCCATCTGATCCAAGAGTTGTTTGGGGAAGGAAACCGAATTGCTGAGAAAATCCATAATCATTGGTTGTGTAGTTTGTTGGTGTATTTCCAACCAAGATTTGGTGCCTTTGTGTTTGTGATTCCTCAGATTGTGTTTCAGTTAACTCATAGTTGTGATTCTTGAGAGTCCCAACAGAGATATTCTTGACAAGAAGCATGGGAGCCCTAGAAGAGATGGATAGTATGAGGGACGACATGGCAGAGAAGGGGGTCCATTCTCTTGGGTTTTTCATGCTGGGTAGAAGAGGGCTGGTGTACTTTGTATTTTTGTGAGTGTTGAAAGGCCTGTGAGAGTCTGAGGTTGATTGGCTTGGGAAACCAGGTGACACCCTAGAATGCATCCTTGTGGACTCATAGCCTTGGCTCGGAGGTGACATTGCTGCTAATATTTGGAACAACAATATCTATGGTTGGGTGGAACGTCCTTGGTCTCAATCTAGTTGGTGACTAATTTTATAAAAGATAAGTGCTCTCTATTATGTTTCTGCTTACTTGTGTATTTTATTCCATTGTGTATTTGTTTACCTATGAATTTTGTACCCGTAGTATGCATGCTTGTTGGTTATTGTTGTGCATGTCACATGGTTCATTTATTTTATGCATGTTTACTAATTATTGATGTATCAGTAAGAGAAAGGATTACGAGAGAGGGCTTGAAGGTGGCGTAGCCCGACCTAGGGGTGGATGGGTACATTACAGAACTACTTAAATATCTCTTCACGCTTAGGAGTCCATTGAAATTCCTTCTTTTTCAAACAAGTAATTGGGATTGCAATCTTTGATAATCCTTTTATGAATATTAGGTAACAAGATTCAAGACCCATGAATTATCTGACCTTTTTCACATTCTTTGGAAATGGCCATCCCCTAATGGCCTCTATATTCTTGAGAACAACTGGTATCCCTTCTACAAAAATTATATGCCCCAAGTAATGAATCTTCTTTTGATAAAATATGCACTTACTTGTATTAGCATGCAAGTTATGCTCTCTTAAAAATTGCAACACCATTCTTAAATGTTACTCATGTTCTTCCTCTAACTTAAAGAATATGATTATATCATCTAGGAAAAAAATCATAAACTTGTCCAGGTATTCCCTGAACACTTTGTTCATCAGGCACATGAAAACTATTGGGGCGTTTATTAGCCCAAATGGTAGTACCGTGAATTCATAATGCCCATATATTGTCATGAATGTTGTCTTGTTTATGTCTTCTTCATTTATCCTCACTTAATGATAACCTGATCTCAAGTCAATCTTGGAAAATGTTCTTGCACCTTTCAATTGATCAAATAAGTCATCAATCATTGGCAAAGAATATTTTTTATTTATGGTGACCTTATTCATCCCTATGAAATCAATATGCAACCTTAAGGTTCCATCTTTATGTTGATTATTTGGGTTGGTTTTCAATGATGTCAACCCTTGAAGAAAGTTAGGTATAGAATTCTGGTAGAACAAAGGTTTGGGTAATGGACCCAAGTTTGTTTGATGTATAATGGTATGGGTTTAATATATTTGAAGGTAACACTATTCTAGATGGATAGTACATGTCATGCCATTTCTGGTGGTATGTGGAACATGTTGATTAAGGTTGGTTGTCATTGATGTCAACCCTTGAAGAAATCCCCTTAGCAAAAAGGTTGGGTAATGGACCCAAGATTGTTTGATGTAAATATGACTCATTATTTTATTTTCATGGTTGATAATAAGTAGAAATGGATGAACTCCAAAGTGGTCCCCTTATGCTGAAAGCCCTCACGGGAAGACGATTGAGTTATCCTAGAAGTATGGTTAGAGAACCCATGCTTACTTGTGGAATAATTATATTAAGGTCAGTGAATTTGTCATAGAAACTATCCTAGATGGATATTTATTGTCATGCCATTTCCAGTGGTATGTGGAACATCACATAACTCCTCACAGTTAGAGAATTATGGCCATGAGAAGTTGGAGAACCCATGTTTGGGTAATGGACCCAAGTTTGTTTGATGGATAATGGTATGAGTTTTGATATATTTTCAAGTAATAGTATTATATATACATTGTACATGCCATTCCATTTCTGGTGGTATGTGGAACGTCACATAACTCCTCATGGTTTGAGAGTTCTGGGCTTACGAAGTTGGAGGACCCTCTTATGTCATCTAGAAGCCCCAAAAGGTCAAAGTAGTCAAAGTGGTTTAACAGATTTTAGAAGGTAAATAATAAAGTGAATTGATGAGTTTACTATAATTCAAAGTGAATACAAAATAAATT
>ML785758.1:355940-377325 GCA_009831015.1 Picea engelmannii | reverse complement strand
GTAAGGGGATGAGTTTTCATGGTGAAAACCCAATTTGACATGTAACTCGCTCATCATCTGGTTTTTGAAGTGTGCACCATGGTCGGTGACAATGGCATGTGGTATACCAAAACGAGTAATGATGTGGTTGAAGAGGAATAGAGTTGCAGTATAGCCATCGTTCAGGAAGGTAGGCATAGCCTCAGCCCATTTGGTGAAGTAGTCGACGGCGACGATGATGTAACCGTGCCCCCCGGCTGAGGTAGGCTTACACTGCATGAAATCGATACCCCATTTGGAAAAGGGGCCGATGGCGATGATGGGGTGTAGCACAGTAGGGTGGGTGCGTGCCTTCTTGTTAAAGATTTGGCAGGGTGGGCATTTTTTGACAGCCTCGATGCAATCTTTGAAAATCGAGGGCCAAAAGTAGCCGGCACGTAAGATTTTTTGGGCTGTGGCCATCCCGGAAAGGTGACCGCCACACGTGCCAAGGTGACAATCGTTCAAAACACGTTCAGCCTCTTCGTGAATCAAGCATCGCCGAAGAATGGTGTCAATACCACGGCGATACAAAGTGTCGTCGAGGATGAGATAACGACAAGAGTGGTGACGGATGCGTCGACGCTCTTCGCGAGAGATGTTGGGCTGAAAAATTTGAGTTTGAAGGTAGAGGAGAATGTCTCCGTACCAAGGGTCGGAAGTGCTGATGAGGAAGAGAGATTCATTGGGGAGAGAATCTCTAGGTTCAATGTTTTCATCGGCACAAGGGAGAGCACAGATGAGCTCGGCAAACACTAGGGATTTTTTGGCTCTAGCCTTTGTAAACTCGAGATCGAATTCTTGAAGAATAACGATCCATTTCGAATATTTTCCCCCAAGTACTTGACGTGTCAAGATGTGGTACATGGGGTTGGAGTCTGCAATTACCGTGGTGGTGCGTAATAAGATGTAGTGGCGGAATCTTTGGACAACAATGACGGCTTCCATAGCCAGTTTCTCAACATGCGAATATCTGAGTTCGAGTCTAGATAAACTCTTGCTCAGATAATAAATCACGTGTTCTTCGCCGTTAGAGTCCTCTTGAACTAACACCATCGCAATGGTGGAAGTAGAAGCGACCAAGTAAAGGATATAATCCTTTGTGTATTTGGGAGGATGTAACAAAGGAGCGTGGGTCAAAGCATGCTTGAGGGCGTCGAATGACCGTTGGGCAGTGTCATCCCAGATGAAAGGGACGTTCTTTTGCAGTAGCTGCATGAATCCCTTAGTGATCTCGGCGTAATTGCAGATGAAACGATGAAGAAAGTTTTCTTTGCCTTGCAAACTTTGGAGTTGGGTTAAGTTGGTAGGTGGGGGTAAGGCTAGAATGGCCTTGATATTTAAGGGATCCACCCTGATCCCATCTTTGGAGATGATGAAACTGAGGAGTCTGCCGGATTCGACAGTGAAAATTCATTTATGTGGGTTCAGACGAATACGATAGAAGCGACATCGAAGAAAAATTGCCCGCAAGTGACCAATGTGATCGGATCGGTTGGATGAATGGGCAGGTAAATCGTCGAGGTAAGGTTCCACGATATGTTTGATGTCGTGGAAAGTGTAGGACATGGCTCGCTGGAAAGTAGCACCAGCATTTTTAAGGCCAAAAGGTAGCTTTCGGTAGGTGAAAGTTCCCCAAGGGAAGATGAAGGTTGTCTTATGTTGGTCGGCAGGTAAGATTTTGATCTGGTTATATCCATAAAAGCCATCCATGAAAGAGACGATTATGCTTCCCGCTCAATTATCGATGATCTGATCGATAAAAGGCGTAGGGTAGTTGTCCTTGGGACAAGATTTGTTGAGATCTCAATAATCTACGCAAACACGGATGGTCCATTGTTTTTTAGCGACTGGAACGAGGTTAGAGACCCATTCTGTCAAAGGGACAGGGTAGATGAAGCCAGATTTGAGAAGTTTTTCAACTTCTGCCTTTATAACTGCCATTTTCTTGGGGTGTACCAGGTGGAGTTTCTGTCGAACCGGTTTTGTGTCAGGGTAAGTTTTGATTTTGTGTATGACGATCGAAGGATCGATCCCTGGCATTTCCTCGTAACTCCATGCGAAGACATCGCGGAATTCCTTGAATAAAGCGGTGTAAGAGACCACTTCGTCGGGCGTGCAATTAGCACCAAGGTTGATGTTTTCCACAACACTTTCTTTGATTGAAATGTCAATCGTGACTGTGGTAGAAATGTTGCCCATGTTCCCCTCAGAGAAAGTGTCTTGTGTGAGGATGGGGGATTGTGGAGCATCGGTAATATCGGGGGGAAAGACAGATCGTATGTCTTGGATTTCTTCCAAAGGCGGAAGGAAAGACGATCGATGGTGGTTTTCATCCCATGGCAGATCGTCAATGCTAAGCATTTCCATGATAGATTTGTCCGAAGGAAAAATCTAGGAAATGTAATCGACGACAGATGATAGGGAATCTAACCACGAGGGCACCGAATAAGTATCGGGTGCCAGTGAATGTGAAGTGTTTGAAGAGGGAGAGGCATATTGAATGGCTACATATGTGGCCTCGGCTGGGCTCAGTGGCATTGTGTCCCCGAGCGCATCGAATTCCAAAGGACTAGGCACAACCCAAGGGTCAGATGATTCCAAGGATTGATAAGGCATAGTCGAGATCATATTGACGGTGGAAAGATGATGTGTGGTGGGTGGAAGTGGTGTAGGGAAGGTACCCATGAGGCTAGAATCTTTCAATAATCCAACACCAACGTTTTCATACGTAACCAGGTGGTCTCCCAGAAAGGGAATGTTGTTGGTAGCAGGGATGCGAGCGTCGGGTGTGCAAAAATCAAGCTGATCGATGGTAACAATTTTTCCTTGATGGGGGAATTGTACGCATCGAAACACCGATGAGGCGACGACGGTCATCGCGTAAAACCAACTTCTTCCGAGTAATAGGTTGTAATCGAGGGGTGCATCGACCACCTCGACATCAATGGTAACAGTTTTGCCACCCAATTGGACGACAAGGGATTGTAGTAATCCGTGAGGATGGAAACCTCGTCCATCGAAGGCGCGTAACATCATAGGGAATTTATTAAGGGTAGGTTATTTCAAACCTTTCCAACAGGTTAGAGACATGACACAAGTAGAGGCTCCCTCATCCAGGATAGTTCGATGAATTTGTTGGTTATGAACAACAACGTCGATTTGGAAAGCTAGCTGGTGGGAGAGTCACGGTTGATGATCATCCAGATTAAACATGATGTAGTTCGATGAATCGGGATCGAAAGCGCCAATGGCAGCTAAGAGCGTCCTACGTTGATTTGGACAGTGTTGTAGAACTTCCAACGTGGACATGGCACACGGGGCTTGGGCCAAATATTCTACAATATTGTAGTTTTGGGATGCCCGTGAATTAGGATTGAAAGTGGATTTCCGGATGGTGCTCTTAGGAGGGCGTAAGATGGAGTCAAAAGAAGGTTTCTCAATCTGAAGTGGCCCATATGGAGGGCTGACAGATGGAGGATTAACAGAGGATGGTAAAGGATCTGGCGAAGAACCATTAGCAGTCTTCGGCTTATCAGGTTTAACTGGCGTGTCGTATGTAGCAGAACGAGTGGTTAGATTAACCTCGTTGAACATGTAAATGTGTGTGCTTGTCGAGGCTTCATTGTGGGGTTGGTTAGAACTGCCCCCTGGCATGGGGGTTTGTGCAACCAACGATTGTTGCTGTGGAAAAGGCTGAGTAAGCACAGCGGGTTGCGAATTTCCTTTGAAAAGTTTGGCCACTTCATCGTGATGTGGGTAATCTCGAGTGTAGTGATCGTCACCACAAATGAGACACAAGAATTTCGGTTTTCGCTGTGGTTGTTTTTGGCAGCAGGGGTTTGTGGTTGGGTTTTGGGTTGATCGTTATTATTGTTCTTCTTTGTTTTGTTTCTCACTTTCTTCTTGCCCCCGANTTGTTGTGAAGGGGTTGATTGGACCACATTCACATCAGAGACTTGAGTTTGGGGGGGGGGGTAGAAGAGGGTGTAGTCGAACTTGGAGCAGCCGCCGAAGCAGGCCGCTGAATCGTTCCAGTGGACTGGGTGGTAGATTGAGTTTTGACGGAGCCAATAACTCCATCTGCATGTGAAGCAGTCGATGGTTTGGATGGATCGTTAGTGGCATGGGTAGCGTTCGGTATCAACTCATATAGAGTACCAGATTGTGAATAGACTAAGTCTAGGTACTGAGCTCGGGCGATGGCTTCTTCCTCGGTAACTACGCCACCCAT
Source organism: Picea engelmannii (assembly GCA_009831015.1). NCBI lineage: Eukaryota > Viridiplantae > Streptophyta > Pinopsida > Pinales > Pinaceae > Picea > Picea engelmannii. Next base: position 373,073 of record ML785758.1, on the reverse strand, counting down.
GGCAACATCCCGAGCAATCTGGGGTAATAGTGATTTCATGAACCATTCCGCTAATAATTGGTCGGGGATGACTGCTTTAATTAGCCTTCGTCGTCATCTCCATTCATGGATATGATCGGAGATGTGTATGGAAGTTGTCTGATGAAGGGAGGTTAACAGTTCAGTACCCATCTCGTATCGAATGGGTAGTTGGAAATGTGTGAGGAAGGACATGGCGAGGGAGTTGAAATCGTGAAAGGATGCACGTGGTAATTCAATATACCATTTCGCGGCGGAACCCATAAGTGTTCGTTGGAAAAGACGCAAATGAATTGAATCATCCATGAGGGAGTTTGATGAACACCAAAAATGGAAGGTCATTACGTGGTTGTTTGGGTCTTCTCCCAACTTTCCATCGAATTTCGGGATATCAGAGGGAAGTTTTGCTGGAATGGCTGGACAAACCGTAGAATGATGAATGGGATCATTTGTTAACCGAGACAAATCTAGAATATCTAGGGTAGCCAGAAAAGGTAGTTGTCAGTTAACTTGTGGGTAATGCTGGTGTGGCAGAGGGACACCAGTGGGGCCCAATACTGGGTTATGTGGATAATTATAACTCGTGGGCCCTCTCATGTTGGGTTGGTTTTGACCAAGGTACATAGGATTTGAGATGTTTTGAGAAGTGTTTGTGAGCGGAGGATAACCAGATGGGTTTTGTGGATTATATGTTGGGTTGGGCATTTGTCCATGAGGGGGTTGTTGCGAAGTATGAACATTTTTCCCTATGGAGGCATGTGGGTTTCCTTGAAAAGGGACGCTCCACGGATTAGGTGCAACGGGCACATTTTGTCCCGTGGAGGCATGTGGATTTCCTTGAAAAGGGACGCTCCACGGATTGGGCGCGACGGACACGTTTTGTGTGTGTGGTTGATGGTGGACTCTGACTTGAGGTTGCCCCCCAGCATGAGGGTGCCCCCCGAATGGAATTTTTCCTACGGTGGGAGGATGCCCCCCAGCTTGAGGTAGAGTTCCCGGGATTTGAGGGCCAGACGTAAAAGATTGACCAGTATTACCGATTGGGTTAGGTCCACCAAGGACAGTCCCTCTGGGTTGTTGGATAGGTATGGAACTTCCCGGTATAATTTGAGTAGTGGTTTGGGCGGTGGTGATAGCGGATGTGTTCAGTGCCCTAAATCCAAAAGGGAGATTAGGTCTTGGTGTTACAGGTGTGCCAATCGGGGCTTGATTAACTACCACATTACCGACAGGGATAGTAGGAATGTGCGGGGTCAATGTCGAATGGTCCGTCTGGAGGGGAATTGTAGACCTTGGGCCAACAAACGGTAAGTTCAGACCAACGGGTGGTGTGGCTATAAAAGTGGTGGCACCGGTAAAATGATTTGGTGGTACGGTGTAGGAAGAAGATGCGTCGGCACCTTCTCATGTTCCATATAGATCTTGCACCAAGCGTGGTGGACTTCGAACAATGTCTGCAGTCCAAAAAGGGTAATTGGCTAAAGGGTTTTGAGGAGAACTGGCTGGAATGTCAGCAGGGTTTATTATAGTAAATTCTCCAGTGGAATTCAGGTGGAGGATCTGTCGTTCGTATCCCTCCAGAATGTGATAAACTTCCGGAGATTCTGAGACAATTCGAAAGTTCTCCAAAGGAATGGGAACTTCTTTCTGGGAAGTTGTGGTGTTTTGAACCTCGCTCTGTTGAGGAGATTGCTCCGTGGAATGAGGGGGAAAAGGGGTGTTTCCTTCCATATTTTCTGGAGGAAGTCCCTGTAGCCTCCGTGAGCATCGCGGAGGGTCGATGTTGGCGGAAAAGAGTCGACGAAATAAATCTATGGCCAACTAGCGAAAAGAAACAGCACACGCTAAGAAATCTAAGAATCACAACCAAGCAAACAGGACCTTATTTTGATGACCGTACTAGTTGGTGATGAAATCCAACGTCGTGTGATCAAGTCCAGAAGGGGTGGTGGTAGGGTGGAATAGTTACAATGGCGACCTGCTTAACGGACTTACACCTTGGTGCAAGCTTCCACGCAGTAATTGTGGATTTACCCTCCAAGGAGCCCGAGTGAGTTTGACCAATGTCTGCTCCAGGTACAGTGAGACTTCCCGTCACCGTCACCTTGTGTAAGACCCTAAATATTATGGCCGCTAAGGTTACCAATTCGCAGTCAGCCCCTGGGCGGGAACAGTCGACAGTTCGATCCAAACGTACGGGCAGGGTATCAAGCTCGAAACCAACTAAGAGGCTTCCACGCAGTAATTGTGGATTTACCTCAAAGTGATCCCCATAATACGATCCGACCACCACAATCAGTTAAACCACGGAGGGTTAGTCCTCGTATCTTAGTCGAATGCAACCTTGTGCGTAACCCCTGTGTGAGAGGGGGATCCCAGGCAGACTTATACGATAACTGGATTTACTCTCCCTAACTTAGGATGCTAATGTTTGTTTTGAAAACTTTGGAGAGTCATGCTCACAGCCCTAATCCAAAGTACTACACCTATTCTACTATTGGTGGAGGATCCTAGCAAAGAAAAAGTTCTAGATGATTTTTAATTAACGTTGATTTTAGTGGTTGTTCTTTACGCAAAAAAGGGTGCATGGAAGTGAAACAAATGGAATTATGACTCTGACCCAAAGAGTGCATCAAGCATGATAAACAATCATTTCCTTTCGATGAACATCTAGCTAAGGGAGAGAGAGAGTTCTTTCACTAACAAGCACTATTGTGGCATGCCCTCAAACGATTCTTTTTCTCAATCAAATCCTGATGTAATGCAAAAAATTCTTAAATGCCTTCTAATATACTCAATCAATCATGAAGATATCTTTATTGTTTGCGTATGGATGATGATCAATACAACACAATGCTTATCTTTGCTAATTATCTTCTTGGTATGAATGAAAACCAAACTAGCATAAGCAAAAGTCACACAAACAATACACCCTTCGTAGTAATCAAAACGAAAAAGAGAAAGAAAGGAAAAAATCAAAGAGAAAACAAAATTTTACACCCAAAAAGCAAAAGTTGAAGAACAATGTCCTTGGCTAAAATCAAGACAAAGAGGTCTGTAGGCCTTTGATGACCTTCACCAAAGTTTTTACTCAGCTGATGAGGAGATAAGAACAATGCATAGATTTCAAACTTCACTCAACAGGAAAAACTCAATGAAAATAGTGAAGAAGGTTGTAAGATCCAATTAACAAGGTGTTTTATTCTCCAAAGAAGATAGATGTCAGGGTTGAAAAGGAAGACAAATTGACTCACTAGATCACTCAGCAAAAGAGACACAGAGGAAAACCCTAAACAAGGCAATTCTGGAGGGTTTTTAGGCCAAAAAGAGGCTGGCGCTCTGTTTCTAAGGGAAAGGAGCGTTATAGCGCTCTGTGGAAAGTCTTCAGGAGCGCTGGCGCTCTGTTAACACTAGGACAGGGGCGCCAGGGTCTAAAATCTGCAGAAATGTCAAAAATTTTCAAAAATTGAGATTCAAACTCAACAAGTATGCTGAATATGATGGGACAAGGAGTCAATCAGCTCATGAAACTAATCAAAAGAGGAATAAACCAGATCTGAAACAATCAAGGGATAGAACAAGGTCAATGAGGATAAAAATCCAAACAAGAGGTTTCGATTTGAGGCTATCTCCCCAGCGGAGTCGCCAGTTTCTGTTGTAGGAAAATCTCCCTGCGGATAGGTAGATCACCTCTAAGGCTTGACCTTAACCCTAGATAGGAAAATGCTTAACGTGGACACTGAATTTCTTTCGAATCTATCTAAACTAACACATGAGAAGGAAGGATGATAGAAGTACCTATTATCAACGTTTGTCCCTGCACACTCCGAGTTGCGCTCCAATTCTTTGCTCCTCGCTGAGTTCTGCGGACAAAACAAGATACAACCACTTCCTACTCTATTGATATTATCTTGAAAACAGATCTATCACTAAATGATAAGTTCATGTAACATCAGACACAAACTAGAAAGAAACAGGCCAAGCGTGTCATATTAATGAGAATAACGACAGCAGTACTTACAATCGTAGATGCAAATGCGACAGCTTCGTCAAGTCCCCTTCGTCTAACCCTTGCCTGAAAGCTCCACAATCTGGATAACAGCAGCTTCACTGATCACTCTCCTTTGGCTGACTGTCAATTTCCTCCAAGATCATAAGTTTCATATATTCCATTCTCCCCCCTTTCCACCATCATAGAGCCTGTTTATATAGGTTGGGAGAGGCCTAACCTCTTGAGTTATGTTTAGAACAAGTTGGGAACCTTCTCCTTAGATCAGGGATCTGTTGATGAAACCAAGAATTCGAGCACAACTGCCTCCTAATCTCAAATGATCCTCCCCTTATTCTCCTCAACGGGCTAACAACTGACCCAGATTAGGGAGCGCTCCTTCAGAAGGGGTCTCAGAGCGTTGTAGCGCTCCTTGGTAAGCCTTGGGGAAGCGCCAATGCTCTCAATATGAGCAGCGCTCCTCCAAAAGAGGTTGGGAGCGTTATAACGCTCCCTGAAGCATCATAGGGGAGTGCTAGTGCTTCTGGAGCTGAAGTAGGGGAGCGTTCCCCCTCCAAACCTTTGTTTCAGAGTTCCTTCCAGGTGTCAAGAGTTGTTTGTCTTCAGTAGACCAGTTCTCTTCCTTCAAATCAGTCATATGAGATGTTATAAATACTTCATTAGTGTCGTTATCATAGCATTATGTCTTAACACCTTTTGCGACACTTGTGACCAACTTGCGACACTTGTGAAAGTTGATGCGACACTTACGACAATTGAGAGGGATAATGCAACACTTATCCAACTGAGCAATTTTGACGTGTAACACCTTGATCCACTTTTTTCTTCATGCAATTATGTGCCATGACCAAATTCTCTTTGAGGGTATGGAGAATAGCCTCTCGAACTGTAAGTGTTTGGTCAACCACCTAGACCTTCGAGACAACAGCTAAGTATGAGAGAACGGAAGGTGGCTTATGTCCATATATCGCTTCAAAAGGATTCATGCATGTAGATGTATGGTATGAAGTGTTGTACCACCATTTAGCTAGGGGTAACCATTGAGCCCACTGATTTTGATTTTTCGAGGCAAAGCACCTCAAATATTTTTCCAAACACTTGTTGACAACTTTTGTTTGACCATCAGTCTGGGGATGATAAGTTGTGCTGAGATGTAATTTGGGTGCCTTGTAGCTTGAACAGGTCTTACCAAAAATTTCTTGTGAAAGTTGAGTTGCGATCAGAAACAATAGAGTGTGGCATGCCATGAATCTTGAAGACCTGATCCATGAAAATTTGATGCACTGTGGATGTTGTAAACGGGTGTTGAAGAGCGCAGAAATGAGCATACTTGGAAAGGCAATCAACAACCACCATGATGACTGATTTATTTCCCAATTTGGGTAATCCTATAATAAAATCCATAGAGATATCCCTCCAAATAGTAGGTGGAATTGGAATTAGTTGTAGTGTGCCAGTAGATTTGATTGTTTCTCCCTTGTTGCATTGACACACATCACATTTAGCAAAAAAATTATGAATTTCCTATTTCATACCATCCCAGAAAAAAGAATGTTTGACCCTATCATAGGTTTTGGTGAACCCAGAGTGCCCCACTGTGGGTGTAGCATGAAGCTCATAAAGTACCATGGATTTAAGCTTTGATTGTCTACTTAAATACAAACATAATTTGTATTGAAGCTCATCATGGAGCCAAGAGTACCTTGGGGAAGATGGAGCATTGGACTACAATTTTTGGATCAGATGGGAACTTTTGGGATCTTGTAGCCATTCCTGGCGAATGGATTGGAGCCAATCTGGTACAATGAAGGAAAGATAAAAAAGGGATTATTCATCTTCATATTTTCGGGAAAGTGCATCTGCAACCACATTGTCTTTGCCTTTCTTGTAAATGATCTCATAATCATATCCAAAGAGCTTAGTCACCCATTTTTGTTGCTCCGGGGAGGAAATGCGTTGTTCTGGAAAAATACTTGAGTCTTTGATGGTGTGTCTTAATTTGGAAGTGTTTCCCCAATAGATAAGGGCGCCATAGATAAATGACATGCAGAAAATCCAACATTTCATTTTCATAGATTGATTTTCCCAAATTTATTTCATATCGTTGCTTGTTGGTAAAGTCCAAAGGCAGACCCTCTTACATAAGGACAGCACCAATTCCTTTCCCTGAAGCATCACATTCCAAGACAAAGTTCTTTGTGAAATCAGGAAGGGCTAGGACTGGAGTGGTGCACATGGCCATCTTCAATGTTTGAAAAGCTTGAGCGGTAGTTGGAGTCCAATTGAAAGAGTTCTTTTTTAGGAGAGCAGTGAGAGGTGTTGCAATCTTTCCATAATTCTTAACAAACTTGCGATAATAACCTGTTAGGCCCAGAAATCCATGCAAGCTTTTGAGATTCTTTGGGTGAGGCCAATATTGCATAGCTTAAATCCTTTTTAGGATCCACCCTAACGTCGTCCTTGCCAACCAAATGACCCAAGCACTCTACTTTTGAGGCACCAAAAGCACATTTAGACTATTTCAGGAAAAAATGGTGCTAAGAGAATAGATGGAGAAATCGATCCACATGAGCAATATGGTATGTCCAAGTTTTGATATAGATGAGGATATCACCAAAGAAAACTAAGACAAAATGACAGAGAAAATGACAAAAGACATGATTCATTAGGCTTTGGAAGGTGGAGGGGGCATTACATAAGCCAAAGGGCATGACCAAAAACTCATAGTGTCCCTCATGAGTTCTAAAGGAGTCTTGGGAATGTTTGCCTCTTTCATGCGTATCTGGTGGTAGCTCAAATGAATATCAAGTTTAGTAAAGAATTGGGCACCACTCAATTCATCCAAGAGGTCATCAATGACAGGAATGGGGAATTTGTCTTTAATGGTAAGTTTGTTGAGGGCACGAAATTCAGGACACATTCACCAAGCACCTTCTTTCTTCAGGACCATGACCACAGGAGAAGATTAAGGGCTCGTACTAGGGCGGATAAAACCTGCATTAAGGAGTTCCTGGACCATTTTCTCAATTTTATTTTTTTTGGAAAAGGGGTGATGATACGGATGGATATTGGGAAGAAGGCTTCTGGGTACAAGAGGAATGGAATGATCATGAACACACGGGAAGGAGGGAGTCCCTCGGGAGTGGAAAAGACCACTTTATGTTTAGAAAGGATGGCTTGGAGGTCTTGTGGCACTAAGGGTGTCTATGTTGCTTGTATGGCATGGAGTTGGGCAATAACACTAGAATGACCTTTTTTTAGCATCTTTTCCATGTGATGGGAACTAATGATCTCAGGTGAACCAACGGTGATGCCTTGGAACTTATATTGGTGGCCCTCCTGGTTGAATTTCATGGTTAATTCCTTAAAATCCATGAGAATGGGACCCAAAGTCCTTAGCCAGTCGGCACCCAACACAATGTCACAACCACCCATGTCAATAGAAAACATATGAGATTTCAGGTGGTAGTCACCAATTTGGAGATGCACATTTTCACAATGCCCTCCACATTTCATGGAGATACCATTGGCAATCATGATTTGGAAATTATTGATAGCATGGATGTAGCAATGAGTTTATTGGGCAATGCAGCGATGAATGAAATTATGGGTGCTTCCACTATCAACCAGAATGATGACCTTCTGATGCTTCATGTAACCGATTAGATTGAGGGTTTGGGGAGTGGAAAATCCAATGAGATCATTGAGGGAAATGACCAGTTCTACTTCGGGAGGGTCTGAGGGAGGGGTTATGTCAGTGATTTCAGGTGACTGAGACACAAAGGGAGTTTCAAAATCCTCTTCCAAAATATCCTCGGATATGGACACAAAAATATTTTCTTCCTTACACTTGTGGCCCGGGAAATATTTTTCATCACACTTATAACAAAGGCCTTTGAGTTGGCATTCAACCATTTCATCCCTGGTCAATTGTTGGATCTTTAGTGGAGCGGAGGGAGTAGTGGGATTTACTGGTTTAGTGCGAGGGATAAAGGAGGGTTTTCGGTTTTGAGAAGATACAACATGTTGTTATTCTTTAGCTCTTTTAGTAGCCTCCACCCAACTCTAAGGCCGAGTCATGAGGACATGGGCCTGAATCTCATCCTTGAGGCCACTGATAAAACAATCTCGGAAAAATACATCAGACATTCCCTCTGTCCTAAAATCCAGGCGCTCAAAGGAAGCTATAAAGTCTTCCACTATTCCTGATTGTTCCAACTTTGTCAAACATCCCAAATGGTTGGTGTCAGTGTCAAAGCATTCATAAATCTCTACCACAAAGTGTGTCTAAGCAATATACCCTTGACGAGAACTTTTTCTCCATTTCCACCATTACCAGCATTCTTGATCTAGATGGAGAACACCATATTGGAGTTTGTTCAAGTCATCTGTAATGATGTATAAACATAAATAATGTTCCATTTGGGTTACCCAACCAGTGGGATCTGAGCCATCAAATTTGGTCACATACACCTGTGGAAGGCGTAGGTCACGTTGAAATTGATGATGTTGAAAGTTATGGGAATGAGAGGAATGTTCAGCTTCAGTATGTGGAGGTGAGTCAGAGGAAGGGTTATCTATAGGGATATGCAGCTTGGTGCAGAGTGTCGGAAAGACAGATTCAAGTTGGTTGGTCAGGTCTTGTTTGATTTCCTCCATTGAGGACTGCATGGTTGTGTTGATGGCGACAACATTGGCACTGAGTTGTTTCACTTCTTTTTGGGTCTCGATGAGACTAGATTGCAAGGTATCGAAGCGAGCTTCCAAGTCTTGGCTATGGGTATGGGCCATGAGGATGAGGGAACCGAAAAGGGGCAGGTGGGGTCAAAAAATTTGTCGAAAAATTATATGTATGAATGTGATAAGGGCGAAGAGATGAATCCAATGAAATTGGTCTCAAATAATGGTGAAAATTTTTCCAGACTTTTTTTTTCTTTTTTACACCTGTGGAGTTATACTCTCATCTGAAGAATATGACAGTGATAAAATGCCCAAATTATTAACCAAGAATAAATGTGTAGTGATTTGGAAACCCGAACATAGTTGCACAATAATAGATCTTGTCTGTTTTAATTTGTTTATGTTTCTGTCCCCAAGGGTTAGGTATTCAAGGGTTCTACTGACAAGGGTTTTCCCTATGATATAGCTCTATGATATATCTCAAGGCACTAACTAAGGAGGCTAGACCATACCCTTAGCCATACTACCCAAGTACTAGAGAGTATCTTCCCGAGTGTTGTTCTCGGTGGCACTATAGTAGTTAGGCGACAGATCAATTTATCTAAAGAGGGCTTCAGGTAATCTAGGCCAATTTGTACACAGGTGTTTTCTAATGCGCTACCACTCGAAGGGGTACCAACAGGGGTTACAAGGGTGGCCAACAGATGTGCTCTTAAGTCCCACTTGTATTTCCTGCATGTATGAATCCCTCAACTGCGGGTTTATGCATGTAATGACAAATCTCTGTGTCTTAAAGATAGCAGAATACGTCTCTACCCTGAAAAAAAAATTACCCACAATTTTTGTCGAGGAAAGTTCTCTGATACCACTTGTAATACACCAGATATAAAAAGTATGCAGAACATAAATAAAATGATAGAAATGGCATGATAACAACAATATAACCAGAACAATCACCACAGTAACACTGAAATGATATAACAATAATAATATAAATAACACTTTGATTCTGAGAGCAATGTTCACGGGCCTCTTCGAGGGGGAAACCTCTAGTCGAGCAGAGCTCTATTACAATAATATCCAATCTAGGGTTCTCATACCCTCGACTCCTATTTATACTAAATATGTCTATCAAAATAAGAATCTAGAGGAAGATCCTTATAGAATCAGAAGCTTCTATTAGGTATTCTTACATTAGACTTATTCTATTTTATTGCAAGGCCTTATTAATATTGACATTTATTACATCTGAATATATTGTTCTACCTATGTGAGGGTTAGGACCCTAACAATGGTTGATTCAGTGGAAGTGACAGGTTGTCTACATTTGGAATTTATATTTCAGGGCGGTTGGATGGTGAAAGGATAGGTGGTTGTAGCCGGAGAACATAGGGGGTTGTAGCCTCCTTCTAGTTGTATCCAAAGAATTAAGGAGTTGGAGCTTCCCTCAAGTTGTAGCCTGAAAAACTAGGGGGTTAGAGCCTCCTTCCAATTGCAACTGGAAAACAAAGGAAGTTGGTGCTTCCAATGAATGTAATTCTTCAAGACATATAAGAAAAATGATTATGTGGTTTTCTCCCGATTTGGGTTTCCATGTAAAACACTGGTGTATTGTGTATGTCTGTGATTGCTCATTTCTTATTGATCATTATTGGATAATAATTCTACATTGATATAACACTTGTATTATTTGAAGAAACAAGATTATAATTATGTTATTATTGATTCACCACACCTCTCATTAATCCAATAATTGGTATTAGAGCAGGTTCCTTCAGAAATCAGTTTAACCACTGGAAGGTAGATCATGGAGAGTACCAACTTGTATAAAAATGGAATACCACAATTTGATGGACAAAAGTATGATTTTTGGAGCATAAGGATGAATACATATATACAGGCACATGGATTTCAAGTTTGGAAATCAATTGTAGATGGATACACAACACCAACAGTTCCACCAACAAATGACAAAGCAGTGAAACTTGGTGAGAATAATTCCAAATCCAAAAATACACTTTTGAATGGTCTCAGTGATACAGTATTCACCAAAGTTTCACATTGTAAATCCACTAAAGAGATTTGGGACAAGCTTCGAAATATTTATGAAGGAGATACAAAATTCAAAGAAGCAAAGCTTCAAACTTACAGAGGTCAGTTCGAACAACTAAAAATGAAGGAAGATGAGAATATTGCAGCCTACTTACGAGTCGATGAAATAGTGAATGCAATCATAGGATTGGGAGAAGAAATCAAAGAATCTATAATTGTTCAAAAGGTACTAAGATCTTCCTATGATATTTAACCCTAAGATATCAACACTAGTAGAAAGATCGAATCTAAACTCAATAAGCATGTACAAACTGCATGGAATCCTCACAGCAAATGAAATGAGAATTGAACGGGAAAATCTAGATGTAAAAGAAGCAGCCTTCAAAGAATCCAAAATATCAAAGAAAAAGAAAAAGGAACAAGAAGAATATAGCAGCAATAGTGACGTCTCGGAAGACGATGAAGAAGTGGCCAACTTCGTCAAAAGACTGAACAAGGGAACTGGCGGTAGGTAAAGCTTCCTTTAATTTGTTTTAATTGTGATGGCATTGGTCATTTTTCTAACAAATGTCCTCACAAGAAAAGGATAAATGATGAAGGTTACTCAAAAGGCAAACACACATATAAAGGAAAAATAACTACAAAGAAAGTTTTCAAGAAAAGCTTATGCACCAAAGAAGACATCTCATCATCAGATGAAGATGAAGTCAGTGACAGTGAGACATGAAGAGTTCTATTCATGGAAGTAAAAGACTCTAACAAAGAATACTCTGAAGAATAATATGAATAAGCTGAAGAATAATATGAAGAAGTCGAAGAAGAAATTGAAGAAGTAGAAGTTGACTATCGAGAAGAATTAATGTGTGCCATAGAAGTTATCAGAAGAGAAAAGAAGAAAAGAAAGAAACTACGAGAAGAAATAGACAAGAAAAAGGATACTCGAGAACTAGAACAAATGATCACAAAATTGAAGGTTCAAATAGAAGAATATAAAAGAATTGATGAAGCACTCAAAGAAAATCTAGAAGAAAATGACAGGATCATTGGAAACTTGGAAGCAGAGATTGTCACACTAAGAAAGGATATTCGAAGGAAAAATATGCAGAATAGCTCAAAAGTTTTGGATGACATTATCAATAGTCAAAAATTGCATCTTCACAAGTCTGGACATGGATACAATTAGACAGAAAAGGGATCAAGCTCCAAAACAACAGAGCAAGAAACATATCCAAAAAGTTATGCAGAAACAATCAAAAGGGATATGAATATATACAAGGAAGATTATAGGGAGACTCCTCCACCAAGAAGATTCAGATTTCAGAATCAACAACAAACAGATAGGCCTCAATAAGAAGAAGGATTCATAAGAGCACCTCCTTTCATAAGATCTTCAACTCCCAGGTATCAAACTATATTTTTTGGTTTATGTTATGCATGTAATAATTTTGGACATAAATCTGTGAATTGCAGATCTAACAACAGGAACAATAACAACTTTGAGAGTCATACACAAAGGGGTTATTCAAGAAGACCTAGTGAAACATAGAGAAGAAGTTACAATAGGTTTGAATCTTTGAGCACTGAAGTGGAATGTTACAAATGTAACCATTTCGGACACGTGGCCAAAGATTGCAGAATGGCAGTCCTTCCTAAAGAGCCTCAACAGAATAACAACAAACATAGACATGAACCTTAGAAAATGACATGGATAAGAAAGAAAGATCATTATAGCAATGAAGAATGCACAATTTCTCTAACAACTAAGCAGAAAAAACATGGTTGGTATGTTTACAGTGGATGTTCAAAACACATGGAATGTGATAGAGACAATTTTCTTACATTACGAAAGGAAAGAGATGGATAAGTCTCCTTCGGAAATGATGATTCAGCCAAAATCATTGGAAAAGACACAGTCTGAATTGGGAACAAGAATGAAAAGGCAGAAAATGTTCTACTAGTAGAAGATATGAAACACAATCTTCTAAGTGTGAGTCAAATGTGTGACCAAGGTCATAAATTTACTTTCGATTCACAAAAGTGTGAGATAATAAAAGAAGGTTCAGGGAAATTGGTCGCTACATCTGCAAGAACTTCAAGCAACATATATGTGTTAAGTGAAATTGGAAATGAAAAGTGTTGTCTAGGAAAGGAAGATGAAAGTTGGATATAAAACAGAAGAATGGGGCACATACATTTTGATAACCTTTTCAAAGTCAACAAAAGAGAAGCAGTCAGAGAAATGCCCCAGATCATGAAACCAACCAGCACTTTATGCAAGCATTGTCAACAAGGAAAGAAAACAAAGACCATGTTTAAATCAAAGGAATATTCAATGACAATACCACTAGAAATTGGGCATACTGATCTAGTTGTACCAACTAAAACAAAGGGCTTAAAAGGTGAGAAACACTTCATGTTATTAGTTTATGATTATACCAGAATGACTGCAGTTTGCTTTCTCAAGAATAAGTCAGAAGCTTTAGAAAACTTTAAGATCTACAAGGAAATGGTTGAAAATGAAATGGATTCAAAAATCAAATGCTTGATATATGATAATGGAGGAGAGTTCACCTCAAAGGAATTTATGGACTACTGCAACAATCATGTAATAAAAAGACAATTCTTCATTGCTAGGACACCTCAACATAATGGAGTTGTTGAAAGAAAGAACATGACAGTATAGGAAATGACTCGAACAATGTTAATGGATTTGAAATTGACAGATATTTTTTGGAGACAGAAAGTGCTTACAACAGTTCACATTCAAAACAAAGTAATGATTAGAAACAACACTGACAAAACTCCTTGCGAACTATGGAAAGGAAGACCAGCAAATGTAAAGAACTTTAGAGTTTTTGGAAGCAAATGCTATATCAAAAGAGAAGATGGAGAAATGGGAAAGTTTGAATCTCGTGTAGACAAAGGAGTACTTGTTGATTACTCAAGTACAAGGAAATCATACAAGTGTTACAATCCAAGATTGAACAAAGTTGTGGAAAGCATCAACGCAAGAATTGATGAAACATGCAGACTAGAATCAAAGGAAGAAAATGATTCAATGAAACAAACCTCAAAAGAAGAAGTAGAAGATGAAAAAGAAGTAGAAGAGGAAGATTAAGAGAATATGACAGAAGCATAAGATAAAGTTCAGAAAGTGTCTCCAAAGACACCCAGTAAACGAGTACAGAAGAATCATCCTTCAGATCATATTATCGGAAACAAATATGTAGGAGTTGAGACTAGAAGAAGAATCCGTTCACCAAAACAAACACACCTAGCACTCTTATCTACAATTGAACCAAACTTTTTTGAAGAAGCCAGGAAGGATGAATCTTGGAATAAGTCCATGGATGAAGAATTGGATCAAATAGAAAAAAATGACACTTGGGAACTGGTTCCAAGACCAAAGAATAAGAATGTGATTGGCACAAAGTGGGTATTCAGGAATAAATTGAATGAATATGGACAGGTTACAAGGAACAAAGCTAGATTGGTATGTAAATGATATGCACAGGTTGAAGGAATCGACTTTGAAGAGACATTTTCCCCAGTTGCCAGAATGGAAGAAATCCATTTTCTTTTAGCTTATGCATGCTCCAAAAATATCAAAATGTGTCAAATGGATGTAAAATCATCTTTTCTGAATGGGGAACTTAAAGAAGAAGTCTACATTGAACAACCAGAAGGATTTCATATTTCAGAAAATGAAGATTATGTGTGTAAATTAAAGAAGGCCTTGTATGGTCTAAAATAGGATCCTAGAGCATGTTACTCTAGATTGGATAAGTATCTACAGTAGTGTTACACATTATTTTCGTCATCCCTATGATCGTTAATGATGTAAACCTATATGTTTCCTTCAAAGGGGTCACAGTGGACTAAGTTCTTAAAGAGAGAAGGGAGAAGAACTTTTCCTGAGAAAAGAAGTTGCATTTTCCTATATAAAAACCTTATAAAAAAAGGATGTTCGCAGGTTTCTATATAGGCAGGGTGCGAGAATGACCCATTCTCGCAGGTTTCACTATAGCCAGGGTGCGAGGTGTTCGCAGGTTTCTCTATAGCTAGGGTGCGAACATTCCAGCACGTGGGAAAAATGAGTGTTTTCTCGAATCTTCTAGAAGGAGAAACTTCTATGGTGAGGTGGCATCCAAATGGTTTGGATCTTACTCGCTTTCATGATTTAGTGGGATCATCCTAACCTCCTCACCTTATCCTCTTCAAATTATAAAAGGAGAGGAGTTCTCATGGAGAAAGTTAGCTTTTGCGAGCTTGTGGGTTCTTGTTCTTGAGCTTTGTTAGCTTTGGCTTGGTTAGAGTGGCTTTGAGATTTTCTTTGTCAATATAGATTGTGAGTAAGTATCAGATCTATGCTTTCAGAATCCTTGGAGCAAGAAGTGTGTGGGGAATGAAGGACAGTTTGAAGGGACCTTACGACATCAAGGCAACGGTTGTAATCTCTCTTCCACATTTAATATGATACAGTAATATGATTCTTTCCTATAAAACTTGTTGTGTTTTATTGTATGGTTCCTTGATCACATACATAGGTTTATATTGAGTTTATGCTATCACTATCACTTTGGTTGGTTTGTTGTTTTGATCCTGACTTCACAAGAGCACTAGAGTGAAGCGGGAGAAACAAAGACTAAAGGAAGCGATCATAAGGTATGTCCATGATTCTTGCCTCTTAGTAAATTCAATGTGTAAAACTTAAGGAAAGCGTCCTATTCTGTTTTTCTTTGTTCTAGATCTAGGTGGATCTAGGGAGATCGATTTGTGTTCGCACTCACGGATTAATCCTAAAACAAAATTGGCGACCATACTGGGGAAGAATTGTTTCCTAGCTAGTCTAGTTTCCCTTGCTTTGATTGCTTGTTTTCTAGTCTCTGAGTCTGTGGGAGATCCATCAAGACTCTCTGGATTTGAAAGTTCACTCAAAATGTTTGTCATTTTTTCCAAATTTTATGTTTACAGACATTCTCGCACTGTACCCTTTAGTGGCCTGCGAGAATTATCAAAGTTCGCACCCTACTGTGTAATCCAATGCGAGATGTTCGCACTCTACCTGTGTCTAGACTGCAAACTTCACTAATGTTCGCACTGCACCCTATAGATAGGCTGCGAACCCATTTGAAATTTGTGTTTGGAATTAGGATGTCCTATTTTTTGATGCCCAGTTTTGCTTTGATCAGCTGAATTGAACTTTTGGAGCCTATATTGATCTGTTTACAGTCTGCTTGACATTCTTTGAGTTTCTTTTAGCCACTTTTTCTTTGTTTGGTTTTGAAGGATTAGTCTCTTTCTTTGAGTGTCTTTCAATTACAAAGCGTGTGTTTTCTTTAGAATTGTTTAGGGAAAGATCAGATTTCTTCTGAATAGTTCACTTTAAAAGAGAACCTTTAGTTTGGGTTTCTTTGTTTTAAGAAAGTTCATTATTGCTTTTAGTGAAATTTTTGAAACAAAAATATTTAATTTCTTGCTTTATATTAGATTGGGGGCATCCTTGCATTTGAAGTAGCGAAATTGCATGATTGATATTGATGAGTTTAATATATTTTGGGACAATGTGCGTATGGGAATGATAAATGTTTTCTCCTTCTCGTAGCATAGCTTTCATCAAAATGAAAAGATTGCATCTTCGTATATTTGCATAATTTTCGAGTCAGTCAAAACACCATATTGTCCATGCCATTTTCTTCTTGAGTAACAACAGCCATAAAATGAAGCACTTATAAAAATTGATTAGACATTTTTATCTTTTCTGGTAGCAAACCTACATTAGATTAGTTGTAGGGCTTTGGAATAGGTGTGAAAGATAACTTTCCCAAGATGCAAATAAACATAGTATCTTGTGATAGGGAGAGTTAAATCCACTTACTACATTTTGTCCTGGGAAGCCCTTCTCACACGAGGGTCAAGCACTAGGTCGCATTGATGTTGGCAGAGTTACTCACCCTGCTTTGTTGACATCAGTGTAGAGATTGCACGTATTACGGGGGTCACTTGAAGGTATACCCACAATGATGAGTGGAAGCCTCTCAAGTTGATTTCTGGATAGATACCCTACCCTTGCGTGTGGATCAGACTGTCGACTATTCCCCCAAGATTTATTGTTGTCAATGGTAACCTTAGTGGCCTATCTCTTTAGGGTCTTTACACGAGGTGATTGTGGAGGGGCAAGTCTTCACGGTACCTGGAATCGACGTTGGCCAAAATCACTCGGGCTCCTTTGAGGGTATACCCACGATTATGTGTGGGAGATTGCACCAGGGTGTAAGTCCGTTAAGCAGGTCGTCAACGTAACTTTTCCACCCGCTCTATCTCAGCCCCTTCTTACTTTGTTCCCGCGACGTTGGATTTCATCACCAACTAGT
>ML785758.1:312796-352075 GCA_009831015.1 Picea engelmannii | reverse complement strand
AATGCCTACCTCAGTGATGATATATTATTGTACTATATTTCCTTGTTTGTTGGCAGGTTTCCGACCGACTGTTCCTTGTTCCCTACACACACTCGACAAAGTATTTTAGCTATCACTCTATTCTAACTTCATACTTTGGGGGGCTCTCTGTTACACATTATTTTTGTCATCCCTATGATCGTTAATGATGTAAACCTATTTGTTGCCTTCAGAGGGGTCACAGTGGCCTAAGTTCTTAAAGAGAGAAGGGAGAAGAACTTTTCCTGAGAAAAGAAGTTGCATTTTCCTATGTAAAAACCTTATAAAAAAGGATGTTTGCAGGTTGCTATATAGGCAGGGTGCGAGAATGACCCATTCTCGCAGGTTTCACTATAGCCAGGGTGCGAGGTGTTCGCAGGTTGCTCTATAGCTAGGGTGCGAACATTCCAGCACGTGGGAAAAATGAGTGTTTTCTCGAATCTTCTAGAAGGAGAAACTTCTATGGTGAGGTGGCATCCGAATGGTTTGGATCTTACTTTCTTTCATGATTTAGTGGGATCATCTTAACCTCCTCACCTTATCCTCTTCAACTTATAAAAGGAGAGGAGTTCTCATGGAGAAAGTTAGCTTTTGTGAGCTTGTGGGTTCTTGTTCTTGAGATTTGTTAGCTTTGGCTTGGTTAGAGTGGCTTTGATATTTGCTTTGTCAATATAGATTGTGAGTAGCTATCAGATCTATGCTTTCAGAATCCTTGGAGCAAGAAGTGTGTGGGGAGAAAAGGACAGTTGGAAGGGACCTTACAACATCAAGGCAATGATTGTAATCTCTCTTCAACATTTAATATGATACAGTAATATGATTCTTTCCTATAAAACTTGTTGTGTTTTATTGTATGGTTCCTTGATCACATACATAGGTTTATATTGAGTTTATGCTATCGCTATCACTTTGGTTGGTTTGTGTTGTTTTGATCCTGACTTCACAAGAGCACTGGAGTGAAGCGGGGGCAACAAAGACTAAAGGAAGTGATCATAAGGTATGTCCATGATTCTTTCCTCTTAGTAAATTCAATGTGTAAAACTTAAGGAAAGCGTCCTATTCTGTTTTGCTTTGTTCTAGATCTAGGTGGATCTAGGGAGATCGGTTTGTGTCCGCACTCACGGATTAATCCTAAAACAAGTAGGTAGGGTGTTATTAGATAAATCCGTGAATGCACACATAAATTAATCTCCCTAGATGCACCTAGATCTAGAACAAAACAAGACAGGACATGACGTTTTCCCTAGATTGCTACCATTGAATTTATCACCAAAGAAGGAGTGTATGACATACCTTTATATATCACTTCCATATATCTCTGATGTCCCTGCTTTGCTCCAGTTCTCTTGTGAGATCAGATATGAAATGAAACAAACCAACCAAAGTTAAAGCAGCAATCATAGATTCAATGGAAACCTAAACACGTGATCAAGGAGTCATGTAATAAAACACTAATGATTTTATGGGAAAGAAACATGTCACTGTATCATATTAAGTAAAAGTGTAAGATACAACCAAAGTGCCTTGATGTCGCAAGTTCCCTTTCGGTGGTCCTTTGTTCCAACACACACATACACTTTCCCCAAATTTGCATGAAGATAATCCACAAATCTTGATGGACAAATGGAAGCCTCAAGCATCAATTGTATCAGGATTCTTCACACAGTCTTCAGCCTATTCTTTGCTCAATCTTTCTTGACCTTGATTAACCTTTTCCATGAGAAATCCATTATTATATAGGAGAAGATGAAGTGGTTACTAGGATGAGGATGATCCCACCAAATCAGAAAATTCAGTAAGATCACAACCATACGAACGCCACCTCACATTCTAGAAGATTCTCCTTCTAGAAACTTCTAGAAACTTCTTCCTTTTCTTAGCTTCAAGCACCGCTGCACCCTGCCTATATATCAGCATGAGGAAATCCCATAGGCCAGACATAGAGCAGCCTACATAAATCAAGGATTTCCACACTGTGTACCATTGTCAGCCTGTGGCATCATTCTAAAAATGTGCCTTGTAGGGGAAGAACTCAGCCATTTTCCTCATGTGAAAGATTTTTTTTGGAAGCCTGAACACATGATTATGGGGTCATCATTAGAGTGACCAAAATAATGTGTAACACAGGGTTCAGAAAAGAAAGTGCAGACAACAACCTCTACATCAAGGTAAGTCAAGGCAATATTTTATTAATTGAAGTTTATGTTGATAATATTATTTTTGGTAGTGATGATGACAGGTTAAGCCAGAAATTTGAAAAAGATATGCAGAACGAATTTGAAATGTCATTACTTCGAGAACTATCCTTCTTTCTAGGACTTCAGATATGCCAAAGCAACTAAGGAAATTTTATTTCTCAAACCAAGTATATCAGAGAAATGCTAAAAAGGTTCGATATGGAAGATTGCAAACCAGTTGCAAGTTGAGAAAAGATGATGATTCGAAGTCTAAAGATCAGAGGCAGTACAAGTCAATGATTGGCAGCCTACTATATGTGACAACATCCAAACTAGATGTAATGCAGGCAATTGGACAGGTGGCACGATTTCAAGCAGCACCAAAGGAATCACATGTATTAGTAGTGAAGAGGATTTTCAGATATCTCAAAGGAAGAAAAGAGTTTGTATTATGGTATACAAAAGGAAAGGATCTATCACTTATTGCCTACACAGATGCATATTGGGTAGGTTGTATTGATGACTGACGAAGCACCAATGGAGAAACATTCTACTTGGGTGAGTTCTTAGTATCATGGCTAAGAAGGAAACAATCATCAGTATCCTTATCTACATCCGAGGCAGAGTACATTGCAGCAACATCATGTTGTACACAGGTTCTTTGGATGAAACAAACTCTAACAGATATAGAGGTTGAGTATGATGAGCCCATTCCAATCTATTGTGATAATAGAAGCACCATCAGTATCTCAAATAATCCGGTGATGCACTCCAAGATGAAGCACATTCCAATCAAGTGTCACTTTTTACAGGAACAGGTTGCAGAAAAGAACATCAAAGTTGAGTATGTGGGCACAAAAGAACAAGTGGTAGACATATTTACAAAACCACTTCCATGGGAAGCCTTTGAGTATCTTCGCCAGAGACTCAGATTTATTTCTACTCCAAAATTAGTTCTTTTGAATGCCTATATTATATGTCTTATATGTACACGAGGAAACACCATAAGAAGACATCTCAGTTAGGGGGAGCAACCCCAGATGGAAATATACCTTTGCCTTAGATGACAAAGGGGGAGAGATTTATCAGATGTAGAGGACAGAGGCATGGTTCCAAGGGGAGAAAATTTATTAGATGCATAGGGCAGAGGCATGGTTCTAGGGGGAGCATGAGTGATATGATTTCAGTATTGCATCAGAGTGTTTCCATCAATGCCAAAGGGGGAGATTGTTGATTAAGGTTAGTTGTCATTGATCTCAACCCTTGAAGAAATCCCCGTAGCACAAAGGTTGGGTAAAGGACCAAATATTATTTGATGTAAATATGGCTCATTATTGTCTTGTCATGGTTTATAATAACTAGAAATGGATTAAATCCAAAGTGGTTCCCTTATGGTCAAATCCCTCATGAGAAGACGCTTTGCGGATTGAGTTGGCCTAGAAGTATGGTTAGAGAACCCATTTTTATTTGTGGAATAATGAGATGAAGTTCAATGAATTTTTCATTGAAACTATCCTATATGGATAGTGCTTATCATTCCATTTCCAGTGGTATGTTGAATGTCACATAACGCCTCACAGTTAAAGAGTTATGTCCATGAGAAGTTGGAGAACCCATGTTTGGGTAATGGACTCAAGTTTGTTTAATGGATAATGGTATGAGTTTTGATATATTTGAAGGTAATAGTATTCTATATGGATGTTTAATTTCATTCCATTTCTGGTGGTATGTGGAACGTCACATAAATCCTCATGGATTGAGAGTTATGGCCTTACGAAGTTAGAGGACCCTCTTATGTCATCTAGAAGCCCCAAAAGATCAAAGTAGTCAAACTGGTTTAAGAGATTTTAGAAGGTAAATAATAAAGTGATTTTATGAGTGTACTATAATTCAAAGTGAATACAAAATAAATTATTTAAATAATAAATTTAATGTATAAATTAGAAGTGGGTTAACCCTAAAATAAGGAAAGTGGGCAAAGTGACCTAGAAGATGTTTTTAAGGAAGCTACTTGGAGAGTATAAATAAGAGGAAAGGCTCTCTCATTTTAGAAAAACTTGAGAATATTGAATACCTATAGGTGTATGAGGTAACCAAAGGATATATAAGCAGAATTTCTGAGGGAAGGTGAATAAAAGAAGGCCGAAATTCAAGGAAGGATAAATTCTTTTGATGATGTTTTCTAAGGTATGTTATTTACAGGTCATCTCACCATTTTCGC
The DNA here is from genome assembly GCA_009831015.1 of Picea engelmannii. NCBI lineage: Eukaryota > Viridiplantae > Streptophyta > Pinopsida > Pinales > Pinaceae > Picea > Picea engelmannii. The sequence continues at coordinate 347,659 of ML785758.1, read as the reverse complement.
AATAACTGTTTTTATAGAATGATTCAGAAATTTAAATTGATATACCATTGAGGAAACATATCCAATTATCTGTGGTAAAAAATTCATCTTGTGGGGCATTGTATTTTTTGAGTTACACTCCATGGAAAATAGGATTTGTGGCTAGTCCTGAAACTAGTCAAAAACATGTGTTTCAGGTAAAAACATCATAACTTCTTCATAATTGATCCAAATTCAGTAAGACCAAATGTGTTGGTTAGAGTACATTATGTTTTATGCTGTGTGACATGTTCATATTGATTCAACAAATATTCCATTATGGGCACGCTCTACAAGGTCTTTGTCTAGAATAAGCTATAATTCAACAAGGTATGCCATTTTTCTATAACTACTTTTCTGAGAGGTTCCAAGTAGTGAAACTTGGAGGAATTGCATAAAACACATTGAAGAACATTTTGTATAAGTTTTATATCTTTATTCATTATAGGTACAAATTTATGACTATTTCAAGTTAGGTTTGTTGACTAATCCAAAACTAGTCATGTGAGACTAAAGAAAAGTTTGATGTAAATTCTAGTGTCCTATTGTTTAAAGTTAAGGAAGGTTTGCAGGTATGTGATCATTTACACCAGTTCTATTACATAGTTATAAATAATATTTGGATGATGAAATTGGTGAGGTATTTTGGTTGAGGTACAAGTTGGTTACATGGTTGAGACAAGTAGTTGATGAGTTGGCACATACATGAGGTGTATGGTTGATGCATGGTACATGTTGGTTCAGGTTATTGGTATAGGTTTCTTTGTGCAGGTTGATTGGTACAGGTTATTACAGGTTATTGGTACAAGTTGACAGTGACAGGTTGACAGTGGTTGATTTAGTGATAGTGACAGGTTGATAGTGGTAGTGGTTGATTCAATGACAGTGACAGGTTGTCTACGTTTGGAATTTATATTTCAGGGCGGTTGGATGGGGCAAGGACAGGTGGTTGTAGACACCTTCCAGTTGTATCTAGACAACATAGGGGTCTTTAGCCTCCTTCTGGTTATATCCATAGAATTGGGGAGTTGGATCTTCCCTCAGGTTGTAACCTGAGAAACTAGGGGTTGGAGCCTCCTTCTAGTTGCAGCTGGAAAACAAAGGAAGTTGGTGCTTCCAATGAATGTAATTCTTCAAGAAATATAAGAAAAATCATTACGGGTTTTCTCCCGATTTGGGTTTCCATGTAAAACACTAGTGTACTATGTATGTGTGTGATTGTTTGTTTCTTATTTCTCATTATTGGATAATAATTCTACATTGATATAACACTTGGATTATTTGAAGAAACAAGATTATAATTACGCTATTACTCATTCACCCCCCCTCTCAGTAATCCAACAGAACGTCACATAACTACTCATGGTTAGAGAGTTATGGCCATGTGAAGTTGGATAACCCTCATGAGTCCTCTAGAAGCCCCAAAAGGTCAAAGTAGTCAAAGTGGTTGCAAAGAAGAAATTATTTAAATAATAAAGTGAAGTGATGAGTGTACTATAAGTCAAAGTGGATACATAAGAAATTATTTAAATAATAAATTTAATGGATAAATTACTAAGTGGACAAGTGGTTAGAAGTGGGTTAGTCCTAAAATAAGTAAAGTGGTTTAAGATGGTTAGAAGGTAACCCCTTGAGGAAGCTATATAAAAGTATAAATAAGAGGCAATGATCTCTCATTTAATTACACTTGAGAATATTGAATATATACAAGTGATTGAGGTAACCAAAGGATATCTAAGGAAAATTCCAGAGGGAATTTGAAGTAAATAAGGATGAAATTGAAGGGAGGATAAATTCTTTTGATGATGCTTTCTAAGGTATGTTATTTACAGCTAATCTCACCATTTTCGCTATAAAAAAATTTCTGGGATGATTTAGACCGCTAAATCTAGAGGTCGTTGAGGAAACATATCCAAGTATCAGTGATAAAAATTTCATATTGGGGGTCGTTGTATTTTTGGAGTTACACTCCGTGGAAAATAGGGTTTGTGGCTAGTCCCGAAACTAGTCAAAAATAGGTGTTTTGGGTAAAAACGTCATAACTTCTTCATAACAGATCCAAATTCAGTAAGACCAAATGTATTGTTTATAGTAAAGTCTTTAGTATTCTTTGTATCATTTTCATATCCATACAACAAACATTCTGTGTGGGGCATGTTCTACAAGTTTGATCTCTAGAATAAGCCAGAATTCAACAAGGTATGCCATTTTTTCTATAACTCATTTTTTGAGAGGTTCCAAGTAGTGAAACCTAGAGGATTTGCATAAAAGAAACTGAATACCATTGTGTATTATTTTCAGATATTTATTCATTACAGGTACATAGTTGTGATTATTTCAAGATAGGGTTGTTGACTAATCCAAAATTAGTCATGTGAGACTAAAGTAAAGATTGATGGAAATGCTAGTCTTGTGTTGTTAAAGTTAAGGAAGGTTTGCAGGTATGTGATCATATACACCAGGTCTATTACATAATTACAAATCATATTTGGATGATGAAATTGATGAGATATCTTGGTTGAGGTACATGTTGGGTACATGATTAAGACAAGTAGTTGATGATTTGGCACATACATGAGGTGTATAGTTGATGATGTTGGTACATCTTGATGAGTCATAGTTTATGTGTATTTGATGCATGATTGGTACATATTTGGTGCATGGTTGATGCACTCGTTGATGGTACAAGTTGATTTATAGGTTGGTGTATGGTTGATGTACTAGTTTATGGTATAGGTTGATTACACGTTGTTTGGTACAAGTTGTTACAAGTTGTTTGGTGCAGGTTGATTGGTACATGTTTACAAGAGAATATCTAACATTGATAGTGTGACAGTGGTTCCATCATTCTACTTCTATGACAGGGCGATTGGACGGGGCAAGACCAGATGGTTGTATCCACCTTCCAATTGTAGTCAAAGAAAATAGGGGGTTGTAGCCTCCTTCTAGTTGTATCCAAAGAATTGGGGAGTTGGAGAATCCTTCAGGTTGTAGCCTGAAAAACTAGGGGGTTGGAGCCTCCTTCCAGTTGTGGCTAGAAAACAAAGGAAGTTGGTTCTTCTAATGAATGTAATTCTTAAAGACATATAAGAAAAATCATTTTGTGGTTTTCTCCCTCTTTGGGTTTCCATGTAAAAACACGGGTGTACTATGTATGTGTATGATTGCTCATTTGTTCATTTTTTATTTACTCTAAAACTATTGGATGATAATTCTACATTGATATAACACTTTCATTTTATGGTTAAAAAGGATTAAATTTCTCTATTACTGATTCACTCCCCCTCTCAGTAATCCAACACTTTCTTCTTCAAAAAAAGAACTAGGGCACCCCAAGGTGACATAATTGGGCATATATACCCCTTCCTTAACAACTCTTCCAACTACATATGAAAATATTTCAAATATGGTGTGTCCATTATGTAGGGTGTCTTAGACACTAGGGTGTTGTAGGATGAATTGATAAATGTGGACATAAACTAATCTCCCTAGATCCACCTAGATCTAGAACAAAACAAGACAGGACATGGCGCTTTCACTAGGTTCCAATCATTGAATCTATCATCAAAGAAAGGATGAGTGACATACCTTTGAATATCACTTCATTATGTCTTTGTTGTCGTTGCTTCGCTTTGGTACTCTTGTAATATTGATTCTACAGTGAGACACAAACCAACCAAAGTGAAAGAAGAGATAATATATTCAATGACAACCTATGCATATGATCAAGGAATTATGAAATAAAATAAAGATAATTCTATGAGAAAGAAGCATGCCACTGTATTATATTAATAATAGGAAGAGAGATTACAACCAGATTCCTTGATGTCATGAGGTTCCTTCCAATGATTCCTTGATTCCCACACACTTCTTGCTCAAAGGATTCTGAGACCATGGATCTGATAGCTACTCACAATCTATCTTAACAAAGAAAAAATCAAAGCCAATCTAACCAAGCTAACAATCACAATCCAAATTCAACTAACTTTCTCCATGAGAGATTCTTTCCTTTTATAAGTTGAATAGGATAAGGTGAGGAGGTTAGGATGATCCCACTAAATCATGAAAGCAAGTAAGATCCAAACCATTCAGAGGCCACCTCACCATAGAATCTTCTCCTTCTATAAGCATCGAGAAGATGCTCGTTTTTCCCACGTACAGGAATTTCCTCACCCTAGCTATAGTGCAACCTGCGGAAACCAGGAATTTCCTCACCTTGGCTATAGTGCAGCCTATGGAAACTAGTAATTTTCTCACCCTGTCTGTAGTGCAGCCTACGAAAACTAGGAATTTCCACACCCTGTGTATAGAGAAACCTATAGAAATCCTCCAAAATAGGGTTTTTACAAAGGAAAATACAACTTCTTCTCTCAGGGAAAGTTCTTCTCCCTTCTTTCTTCAAGAATTCGGGCTATTGATCCTTCTAAAGAAAAAGGATAGGTTTACATCATTACCGGTCATAGGTATGAAGAAAATAATGTGTAACAGAGAGCCCCCCAAAGTATGAAGTTAGAACAGAGTGATAACTGAAATACTTTGTCGAGTATGTGTAGGGAACAAGGAACAGTCGGTCGGAAAACTACCAACAAACAAGGAAATACAGTACAATAATATACCATCATTGAGGTAGGCATTCCCATACTTAGAATACAAATGAATCAAAGCATAAATGATGACATGTGAAGATCCATGTCAAGTAATACAGGTCATGGCCACCAAGCATACACTATGGATCCATGCCATTATGACTCAAATCTGAACATAGCCACCAAAAATACATTGTGGATATATGTGTTAAAGACTGAAATTTGAGCATAGCCATGAGACATACAATGTGGATCTATGCAACAGTACAAACTAAATATACTCCAACGCAACCTGAATCTGTCAGAAAATATCCTGGGTCTTCATCTCCACCACTCTATAGTACGAATTCTAGCCATGTGATTACAGGTGATGAAGTCGAACATGGTATAAACCACTTTATTACCGATCATTATTGTATACCATTAACAAGTGTGAGGTAAATCACCATTAATGTCAATGACTTCCAAGGTACTCTAGTACAATCCAACGAATGTGAATTAATGAGTTGAGATCAAACACTCGGAGGAACCTTCCGATCAAAGGTCAATAATGAAAACCCACTGTCAAAAGCGAGGAAACCTTCCATTAAGGCATGCAAGTTCCAAGGTACCAATTAGTTTCTAAGTCTAATTCCTAGATAATGAGTTGAAGTTGACAGGAAAAGACTTGTCACAGGAGGGCCTTAATGTATCCCACATCAATGACATGAAATGGGTAACAAGATTTGAAGTAGATCAGAGTAACAAGTGATTCAGGACTGACTCAGGGATGAATGACACAATAGAAGGCTTAAGGACTACAGAAATGGCCGACGCAATAGAAGGATTTATGGGTTGAACTTCTCTTTGAACATATTGATGACACGACAATTGTCTTGGAAACACTGACTCAACAACAGGGATCACAGACCAATTTGTAATCTTATAAAGGAGTATGATCAAGAGACAAGTGTATTTTCCCAACCTAGACACAAATCAAGTGAAAGGGTGTCATGTTCAAAGGTGAATCTTCCATGGAATACAGGTATAGACACATTTCTTTCCCAATTTCCCCCCCACCATTTTTGGCGAGTACCTCTTTATTTTTACACAATCTTAAGGAGGATAACATATGCTTGTAATGTAATCTCATCCTTTGGATGAGTCCTTCAGAGTATATTTAACGAACCTTAGGAAGGAGTGGTTCGGTCCCATATGGGCCTTTTGATGTTTGTTTTATGAGTCCAAAGAAAGAAAATTCAGGGTTTTTTCATGTTTAGAGAGTCTGAAAAACACTTAAAGAGAACTCTCTCAGCTCCTTTTTCATAAAGTAGTCTGATGAGACCAAAAAATAGATAAACTATCACTAAATAAATGTTTTCTTCAAATACTTTAACGAGCGTGAAAAGAAAAAGGTCGCTCGCCAATCTTTTCATGTTTAGAGAGTCTAAAAAGAGCTTAAAGGGAACTCCAGTGGGTTCCTTTTTCATATAACATTTATGAGTCTGAAAAAGTAATAAAAGTATACTCGGTTACATTCTCATTGATTTACGATCACGAGAAAGAACAAAGACTAAGATTGGTAACTTATTCTCATGTATTTACGAGCATGAGAAAGAACAAAGACTAAGCTTGGGATTGTTTTTCATTTTTATGCAAGCTTTAAAACAAAACAAAACAATGCTTGGGATAGATTTTATGTTTACACAAGCTTAAAAACTAAACAAAACTATGCTTGGACCTAGTTTCATTTTTACACAAGCTTGAACCAGAGGAAACTATGCTTGAGGTAGGTGGTTTAATTTTTACATAAGCTTGAACCAGAGAAAACTATGCTTGTGACTTCCCAACACATAACACAGGGATGGTTGGTACTTGTCCCCCAGCTTAAGAAGCTAGCGGCTTAACTTCAACATGAAATTCAGAGGCTATAAGAAAATGCCCCCCCCAAGCTTCAATTCATCCAACTGCTAAGGAGAATGGAATGAAGCTTCAAATACTAGATGAAGGACTTGACTCAAACAGAGAGGGGGGAAACTATTTCATTTTTTAATGAACTTGACACAGGAACAAGAACTATGCTCGAGAATCTAGGTTCAATTCTCAAACCTCCATTTCACTTTTTAACGAGCTTGAAACAGAAACAAGAACTATGCCTGTAAGCTCTGTTTCATTGTTTAATGAGGTTGCTACAAAGACGCAAAAACTATCCTCATAACTAGTTTCATTTTTTAACGATCTTGAAATCAAAAAACCATGCTCAAAGACTCTTTTCATGATCACAACTTCCAAGAGAACAATTCTCCAGAAGGACACCATGTCAAAGGACAAAACTCGTTCATGGCTTCCAAGAGATCTTCACTTGATGGAAGAAACACACTCTGGAAGGAACACATGTTGAGGGTTGCGATAGGGGTAAGGAGATCATGCTCTAAAATCCCTATCTAAGAAATCACCATGTAGAATACCAGATATAATTCATCAGAAGCCGAAGTCATGGGAGACAATGCCACATAATTGACCTGTGGCAGAGACGATACCGTCTGCATACAAGAACTATGTAGGGAGGTCATTGAGGTCAAGTCAGGACCAAAAAATGAAAGTTGATCAATGGTCACAATTCTTCCATCATGCGGGAAAGATATCACACAAAAAAGAGTGGACACAATAGCTTTCATGGCATAGACTGTTAGGGTCCTAACTTGCACATAGGTAGATCAATATATTCAGATGTAATAAAGGTCAATATTAATAAGGCCTTTCAATAAAATAGAATAAGGTGGATGTAAGAAGACCTAATTGAAGCTTTCGCTTCTAGAAGGATCTTCCTCTAGATTCTTCTCTTGATAGACATATTTAGTATAAATAAGGGTCGAGGGTATGAAAACCCTAGCTTGGAGATTATTGTAACAGAGCATTGCTCGACTGGAGTTTGCCCCCTCGAAGAGGCCCATGAAAAATTCTTTCTGAATCAAAGTGTTATTTATGTTGTTGTTCTTATATCATTTATGTGTTATTATGGAGATTATGCTGGTTATATTACTGTTATTCTTCCATTTCTAGCCTTTTATTTATGTTCTACATACTTTTTACATTTGGTATATTACAAGTGGTATCAGAGCACATTCCTTGGCAGAAATTGTGGGAATTTTTTTTTTAGGGTAGAGACATATTCCAGCGTCTTTAAGCCATGGAGATCTATCATTACACGCATAAACCCGCGGTTGAGGGATTCATACACGTAGGAAATACAAGTGGTTTTTAAGCACACATATGTTGGCCACCCTTGTAACCCCTGTTGGTACCCCTTCGAGTGGTAGTGCATCAGACAACACCTGTGTACAGAATGACCTAGATTTCATGAAGCCCTCTTTAGATAAATCGATCGGTCGCCTGACTGCTATAGTGCCACTGAGAACAACACTCGTAGTCGGGTAGTATGGCTAAGGGTACAGTCTATCATCCTTAGTTAGTGCCCTGAGATATTGGGTCAAGTACTATTGTTGGACCCGGCATGTATATCAGAGATCTATAGCACAGGGAAAACCCTTGTCTATAGAACCCTTGAATACCTAACCTTTGGGGGACAAAAACGTAAACAAATTAAAAAAAACAAGATCTATTGCCGCGCAACTGTGTTCGGGTTGCCAAGTAAATACACATTTCCTTCTATTTAAGCATTTGGGGATTTCATCGTTGCAGTATTCTTCAGACCGGAGTATAACTCTGCAGGTGTAAAAAAAATAAAAATAATAAAAATAAAAATAAAAAGTCTAGAAATTTGTTCACCATTATTTGAGACCTAGTCCATTGGATTCATCTCTTCTCCCTTATCACATTCATCCATATCATTTTTCGGAAAAAAAAAAACTACCTCGCCTGCCCCTTTTCAGTTCACCCATCCTCATGGCCCATACCCTTAGCCAAGACCTGGAAGCTCACTTCAACACCTTGCAATCTAGTTTCCTCGAGACCCAAAAAGAAGTGAAACAACTCAGTGCTATTGTTGCCTCCATTGATTCATCCATCAATACAACCATGCAGTCCTCAATGGAGGGAGTTAAACAAGAAATGACCACCCAACTTGAATCTGTCTTTGCATCACTCTGCACCAAATTGAAGATCCCTATAGATGACCCTTTCTCTGATGTACCTCCAAATAATGAAGGTGAACATTCCTCCCATTCCCATACCTTTCAGCCCCATCACTTTCAACATGACCTACGCCTTTTTTGGGTGGATGTGACAAAATTTGATGGCTCGGACCCCACTGGTTGGGTCACCTAAATGGAACATTATTTCTCTTTATACGACATTATAGATGACTTGGCCAAACACCGGTATGGTGTTATCCATCTAGATCAAGAACGTTGGCAATGGTGGCAATGAAGAAAAACTTCCCGTCAAGGGTATATTGCTTGGACCCAATTTGTGACTGAGCTTTATGAATGCATTGACACTGACACCAACCATTTGGATCGTTTGACAAAGTTGAAACAATCAGGAACAGTAGAAGACTTCATAGCTGCCATTAAGCACCTAGATTTTCAAATAGAGGGCATGATTGATGCTTTCTTTCGAGAGTGTTTTATCAGTGGCCTCAAGGAGTAGATTCGGGCCCATGTCCTCATGGCTCGACCTTCAAGTTGGGTGGAGGATACTGAAAAAGCTAAAGAAGCACAGCAGGTTGTATCCTCTCAAAACTGCAAACCCTCCTTTATCCCTCGCCCTAAACCCGTAAATCCCACTACTCCCTCCACCCCATTAAAGATCCAAAAATTGACCAGGGATGAAATGGATGAATGCCAACTCAAAGGCCTTTGTTATAACTGTGATGACAAATATTTCCTAGGCCACAAGTGTAAGGAACAAAAGATTTTTATGGCCATCTCTGAGGATATTTCAGAAGAGGATGTTGAAACTCCCCTTGTGCCTGAGTCTGAAATCACTGACATAACCCCTCCCTCAGACCCTCCCGAAGTGGAATCGATCATTTCCCTCAATGCTCTCACTGGCTTCTCCACCCCCCAAACCCTCAAGTTAATCGGTTACATCAAGCATCGGAAGGTCATCATTCTAGTTGATAGTGGAAGCACCCATAATTTTATTCATCACCTCATTGCCCAAGAAACTCATTGCTACATCCATGTCATCAACAATTTCCAAATCATGATTGCCAATGGTGGTTCCATGAAATGTGGAGGGCACTGTGAAAATGTGCGTCTCCAAATCGGTGACTACCACCTAAAATCCCATATGTTTGTTATCGACATGGGTGGTTGTGACATTGTGTTGGGTGCAGACTGGATAAGGACTTTGGGTCCCATTCTCATGGATTTTAAGGCATTAACCATGCAATTTGACCAGGAAGTCCACCAATATATATTCCAAGGCATCACGGTTGGTTCACCTAAGGTCATTAGTTCTCGTCGCATGGAAAAGCTGCTCAAAAAAGGTCATTATGGTGTCATTGCCCAACTCCATGCCATATAAGCAACAGAGACACCCCCGGTGCCGGAAGACCTCCAAGACCTCCTTTCTAAACACCAAATGGTATTTTCCACTCCCCAAGGACTCCCTCCTTCCCGTGGTGTGCATGATCATTCCATTCCCCTTGTACCCGGAAGCCTTCCTCCCAATATCTGTCTGTATCGCCACCCCTTTTCACAAAAAAATGAAATTGAGAAAATGGTCCAAGAACTCCTTACTGCAGGTGTTATCCGCCCTAGTACGAACCCTTACTCTTCTCCTGTAGTCATGGTCATGAAGAAAGAAGGTTCTCAGAGAATGTGTCTTGACTTCCATGCCCTCAACAAACTAACCATTAAAGACAAATTTCCCATTCCTTTCATTGATGATCTCCTGGATGAATTGAGTGGTGCCCAATTCTTTACTAAACTTGATCTTTGCTCGAGCTATCACCAGATACGTATGAAGGAGGCAAACATTCCCAAGATGGCCTTTCGAACTAATGAGGGCCACTATGAGTTTTTGGTCATGCCCTTTGGCTTATGTAATGCCCCCTCCACCTTCCAAAGCCTCATGAATCATGGCTTCCATCCTTTTCTCTGTCATTTTGTATTAGTTTTCTTTGATGATATCCTAATCTATAGAAAAACTTGAACAAACCATCTTACTCATGTGGATCGAGTTCTCCATCTACTCTCTCAACATAAACTTTTCTTGAAACAGTCAAAATGTGATTTTGGTGCCTTAGAAGTAGAATATTTGAGTCATTTGGTTGATAAGGATGGCATCAGGGTGGATCCGAAAAATATTGAAGCTATGCAAGACTGGTCACACTCAAAAACTCTCAAAAGATTGCGTGGATTTATGGGCTTAATAGGGTATTATCACAAGTTTGTTAAGAATTATGGCAAGATTGCAGCACCTCTCACAGCTCTCCTCAAAAAGAACTCTTTCACTTGGACTCCAGCCGCTGCTCAAGCTTTTCAAACCTTGAAGATAACCATGTGCACCACTCTGGTTCTGGCCCTTCCTGATTTCACAAAGACCTTTGTGTTTGTGATGCCTCAAGGAAAGGAATCGGTGTTGTCCTTATGCAAGAGGGTCGAAATTTGGCCTTCACCAGCAGGAAACTATCTGAAAGGAATCTGGGCAAACCCATCTATGAAAAGGAAATGTTGGCTATTCTACATGTCGTTGATCTATGGCACCCTTATCTCTTGGGGCAACGTTTCCAAATTAAGACAGACCATCAAAGCCTCAAGTAATTTCTGGAACAACGCATTTCCTCCTCGGAGCAACAAAAATGGGTGACTAAGATCTTTGGATATGATTATGAGATCATTGACAAGAAGGGAAAAGACAATGTGGTGGCGGATGCATTGTCCCAAAAATATGAAGAAGAAGGATCCCTTTTTTCTCTTTCCTTCATTGTACCAGATTGGCTCCAAACTATGCGCCAAGAATGGCTACAAGATCCCAAAAGTTTTCATCTGATCTAGCAATTGCAGACCAATGCTCCATCTCCCCCAGGGTACTCTTGGCTCCAGGATGAACTTTGATACAAAGGTTGTTTGTATTTAAGTAAACAATCAAAGCTTAAATCCACATTACTTTTTGAGCTTCATGCTACACCCACAGCGAGGCACTCCGGGTTCACCAAAACCTATGACAGGGTCAAACGTTCTTTCTTTTGGGATGGTATGAAGCAGGACATCCATAATTTTGTCGTTGAATGTGAGGTGTGTCAATGCCACAAGGGAGAAATAGTCAAATCTCCAATCACACTACAACTGCTTCCTATTCCACCTTATATTTGGAAGGATATCTCTATGGATTTTATTACCGGCTTACCCAAATTGGGAAATAAATCAGTCATAATGGTGGTGGTGGATGGCCTTTATAATTATGCTCATTTCTATGCTCTTCAACACCCATTTACTGCATCCATGGTGGCTCAAATATTCATGGACCAGGTCTTCAAGCTTCATGGCATGCCGCACTCTATTGTTTATGATCGTGACCCAACTTTCACAAGCAATTTTTGGCAAGAACTGTTTAAGCTATAGGGCACCCAATTGCATCTAAGCATAGCTTATCATCCCCAAATTGATGGTCAAATGGAAGTTGTCAACAAGTGTTTGGAAACATATCTAAGGTGTTTTCCCTCTGAAAAGAAAAATAAATGGGCTCAATGGTTACCCCTAGCTGAATGGTGGTACAACACTTTCTACCATACAACTACACGCATGACTCCTTTTGAAGCAGTATATGGATAGAATCCCCCTTTATTTCTCTCATACTTATCGGGTACCTCGAAGGTCCAAGCGGTTGACCAAACACTTTCAGTTCAAGAGGATATTATTCGTACCCTTAAAGAGAACTTGGTCATGGCACAAAATCACATGAAGAAACAAGCAGATCAAGGTCGCTATGAATGTCAATTTGCAGAAGGGGATCAGGTGTTTCTGCGACTGCAACCATACTAGCAAACTTCCCTCATGGCTGAGCAGTGTCAGAAACTAGCGCCCAAATTTTATGGTCCTTATACAGTTCTCAAGCGTGTGGGACAAGTCACCTATTAGTTAGCTCTGCCCAGTCAGTCAAAGCTACATCATGTTTTTCATGTTTCATGCTTAAAGAAGGTGATTGGAACTAGGTTCCAAATTCAAACCAACCTTCCTGAGTTAGCTGAAGAAGGATCCATTTGGCTACAGCCAGAAGCAGTTTTGGACCAGCGTGAGTGTCACCTGCATCAGCAAACCATCAAGGAAGTGCTAGTCCAGTGGAAAGATACAACTCTAGCAGATGCCACTTGGGAACCAACTACCATTCTGCAACAATTTCCACATCTCAAGCCTTGAGGACAAGGTTTTTTTTAAGGGGGCGGACATGTTAGGGTCCTAACCCGCACATAGGTAGATCAATATATTCGAATGTAATAAAGGTCAATATTAATAAGCCCTTTCAATAAAATAGAATAAGGAAGATGTAAGAAGACCTAATTGAAGCTTCCTCTTATAGAAGGATCTTCCTCTAGATGCTTCTCTTGATAGACATATTTAGTATAAATAAGGGTCAAGGGTATAAAAACCCTATCTTGGAGATTATTGTAATAGAGCACTGCTCGATTGGAGGTTGCCCCCTCGAAGAGGCCCATGAACATTGCTTTCTAAATCAAAGTGTTGTTTATGTTGTTGTTCTTATATCATTTATGTGTTATTGTGGAGATTATGCTGGTTATATTACTGTTATTCTGCCATTTCTAGCATTTTATTTATGTTCTTCATACTTTTTACATCTGGTATATTACATAGACATAATCTCACCCAAGGAGTAAAGAAAAACCCAAGGGATCTTGGACTACCATGACATCAATAAAGATAGTTTTCCCTCCCAAAGTTACAGGAAACTAAGGAAGGGTCCCTAAAGGTTGACTGGTTCTTCTGTTAAAAGCTAATAGATTTTGCATAACTGGCACAAGTTGAGGACAACCCAAAGCTTGCCAAGCAAGAGAGGAAAAAAACTAATGGACGCACCTTCATCTATCAACGTCTGAGGAACGTCCCGAGCACAAACCTGTATTGTAATATGAAAAGGAATGTGAGAAGGAAGATGAGGTCCAGTTAGCACACCCCAATTAAAAAGAATGGTCTCATTACTTGGAGGAGGTTCCACAGGAGAAGGAGGAATGCCCCTCGGCACAGTATATTATGTATCAACAAGAAAAACATGGGTAGTATTAGGTTTACTCTCGAGAGGGAGAGTAGGATCGACTGATAATGACATCAGATCGACCACTTGGGTTGCATTCTCCAAGGGGAGAATGGGGCCAATATGGTGGAAACAGATCGACCGCTTGGGTTTCACTCTCTGGCTAGAGAGTGGGATTGACCGAGGATGGGATAAGATCAACCAATTTGTCAACTAGTTCAACTAAGGACATGACTAGATTGAATACATGATCAACTAGATTGACCAACGAAGGGGCCAAATTGATCATTTCATCAACTACAGGGGGGTTGAGAGAAAGCTTGTGATAAGAAATTGGAAGTTGAGGCTGGGGGACAGTCATGTCTTCTAGTAATTTCGAGGCTTCGTCCATATGAGGGAAAAGGTGAGTTAGATGAATCCCTTTTCATAACATACACGAGAACTTGACTCTACTTTTCTTCTTCCCAATGGTATGTTGACTAGTTGATGGGAGGTCATCAACGTGTTGTTCAGAGACTGACGACATGGGTTGGAGAGGCTGTGTAGACCATACTTTTATAACCTTGGATAAACTAAGGTAATCCTTAATAATATGACTACCCTTACAAATCCTGCAAGGGTACTTGGGCTTACGGGTTGTTTGGGTGTTCTTGGCATCATCAACACTCCCAGCACAATCAACAGTAACTGGTTTCTTTCCAACACGTCTAACAGTGGTTGGGAGTTTGGACCCTTGCTTATTTTTCTTCTTCTTATTCTTCCTTTTCTTCTTCTTCTTATCCACTGAGTTACTAGCTTCATATCTTTCACTCGGTGTATAAGATGAAATGGAAGAAGATCTTGCAAGTGAAGAAGGCGAAGAATATCTTACTGGTGAAGAAGGCAATGGATCAACATGAGGTTGATGTTCTTGGGGGGAAGTGATTACAAACGAAGCACTCACTGCATTCGGGATTACTTGAGTGGAAAATAACCACACCGACAATCCAATCGTGAGGCCTGGAAGGCTCAAAGTAGAAATCTGAGGAGGACCAATGTTTCCATAAGAAGGAAAAACAAAACGTTCCCCTGGGGCAGGGGTTCCTTCATTGGTCATTTCGGGAACTGACACCATTAAAAAAAAAACAACCTAGATTCCACTAGGGAAAATAGACAACACACACTAAAAATCTAGTAAGCAAGCAAACAAGAAAACAAAACCTTCTCACAATGAACACACTAGTTGGTGATGAAATCCAACGTCGTGAGAACAATGTAGGAAGGGGTTGAGATAGAGCAGGTGGAAAATCTACATTGACGACCTTCTTAACAGACTTACACCCTAGTGCAAGCTCCCACACATAATCATGGGTATACCCTCCAAGGAGCCCACATGAGTTTGGCCAATGTCGATTCCAGGTACCATGAAGACTTGCCCCTCCACAGTCACCTTGTGTAAATAACCTAGAGAGATAGGCCACTAAGGTTACCAATTACTACAATGATGCTGGGAGAAACAGTCGACAGTTCGATCCACGTGCAAAGGCAGGGTATCTATCCCAAAATCAACTTGAAAGGATTCCACTCATCATTGTGGGTATACCTTCAAGCAACCCCCATAATACACGCAATCTCTACACCAAGACCAACAAAGCAGGGTGAGTAACTATGCAAGTCTCAATGTGACCTCGTGATTGACCCTTGTGTTAGAAGGGCTTCCCAGGACAAAATGTAGTAAGTGTATTTCATCACTCCCTAATGCAAGATTCTATGTTTTTTTGTAGCTTTGGAAAGTTATCTTTCACACCTATTCCAAATCCCTACAACTAATCTAATGTAGGTTTTCTACTAGAAAATATAAAAATGTCTAATCAATTTTTTATAAGCGCTTTATTTTTAAGGCTATTGTTACTCAAAAGGAAAATGGAGTGGACAATATGGTGTTTTGACCAACTCAAAAGTTATGCAAAGAGATGAAGATGCAATATTTTCATTTCTATGAAAGCTATGCTACAAGAAGGAGAAAACATTTATCATTCCCATATGCACAATGTCCCAAAATATATTAAACTCATCAATATCAATATCTTCAAAAAATCAAATGCAACGATGCCCCCAATATAATGTAAAGAAAGAAATAAATTTGTTGTTTTAAAGATAGCTAAAAGAAATAACAGATCTATATAAAACAAAGCAACCCAATATAAGTTTCTCTTTTAACACGATTTATTCAGAAAAAGAAGTATTCTTTCACTAAACAATTCTAAAGAAAAACAATGCTTTGTAACAGAAAGACACTCAAAGCAAGAGACCAAATATTTCAAAAGAAAACAAAGAAAAGATAAGGAAAATATGGTTGAAAGTAGATTCAAAGATGTCAAGAAGACTATAAACAGATCATAATCAAACCCAAAAATTCACCCCAAAACCAAATCCAAGATCTAGGTAAGAAAAAACCATAAAAAATCATTTTTTTTCACAATTTCCGCGGGTTGTAGATTAACACAGTGTGGAAATCCCTGATTTCCACAGGCCATAAGACCAATACAGTGCGGACATGTCGCACTTTCCCTCAAAGTAGGATGCATAAATCACACAAAAAATGGAAAAAATAAAAAGTGTGAAGGTTTTCCAATGAATTTTAACAGTCAGAGAGTCAAGCTGGATCTCCCAGTGACTCAGAAAACAAAACATAATAAATCAAAGCAAGAAAGTAAGGAAAACTAGGAAATAAATATGATCCCCCGTGGAGTCACCAATTTTGTTGTAGGATGAATCGGTAAATGCAGAAATAAACTAATCTCCCTAGATCCACCTAGATCTAGAACAAAACAAGACATGACATGGCGCTTTCCCTAGGTTCTAATCATTGAATCTATCGTCAAAAAAATTATGAGTGACATACCTTTGAATATCACTTCCTTATGTCTTTGTTGCCCCTGCTTCACTCTAGTACTCTTGTGATATTGATTTTGTAGTGAGACACAAACCAACCAAAGTAAAAGCAGAGAGAATATATTCAATGACAACCTATGCATATGATCAAGGAATTATGCAATAAAATAAAGATAATTCTATGGGAAAGAAGCATGCCACTGTATTAATTAATAATAGGAAGAGAGATTAAAATCGGATGCCTTCATGTCATATGTTTCCTTCCAATGATTCCTTTCTTCCCACACACTTCTTGCTCCAAGGATTCTGAGACCATGGATCCGATAGCTACTCACAATCTATCTTGACAAAGCAAAGCTCAAAGCCAATCTAACCAAGCTAACAATCTCAAGCCAAATTCAACTAACTTTATCCATGAGAGATTCTCTCCTTTTATAAGTTGAAGAGGATAAGGTGAGGAGGTTAGGATGATCCCACTAAATCATGAAAGAGAGTAAGATCCAAACCATTCAGAGGCCACCTCACGATATAAGATTATCCTTCTAGAAGCATCGAGAATACGCTTTTTTTTCCCACGTACAGGAATTTTCGCACCCTAGCTATAGTGCAGCCTATGGAAACTAGGAATTTCCTCACCCTGGCTATAGTGTAGACTACATAAACCAATATTTTTCTCACCCTGGCTATAGTGCAATCTGTGGAAACCAGGAATTTTCGCACCTTGTGTATAGAGCAACATGCGGAAATCCTCCAAAATAGGGTTTCTACAAAGGAAAATACAACTTCTTCTCTTAGGGAAAGTTCTTCTCCCTTCTTTATTCAGGAATTCGGGCTATTGATCCTTATAATGACAAAGGATAGGTTTTCATCATTAATGGTCATAGGGATGATGAAAATAATGTGTAACATAGGGCCGCTCCTGGCACCAAATCAATAGAGAAATCAATGTCTTTCTTTGGTGGAAATCCTAGGATTTCTCCAAAAATATCTTTAAAATCCATTAAGACCGGATGGTATTCAATAATTTCTACTTTATCTTTGGTTGCCTCTTCCATATGGGATGAAAAAATCTCACATCTATTCCTGAAACTCTTTTTCAACTATATAGTTGAAATTTCTCTAACAACTATAGCTCTCAGAATGTTTTGAACCTTGCCTTACTTCCGTTATTCATCAAGACATGTGATTGTATGGTTGTAATAGTCTATGAGAGAATGGTGTTTTTCCAACCAATCCATGTCAATTAGACAATTATATGAAACCAATGGTATGATGTTCACATCTACCTTTTTATTGAGTCCATTCATGTCTATTGGACAATATTTAACTAGATCATTGATTTTCGTCTTATCCACTGTGGCTAATTAAACTAACCATTATTTCTTATGCTTACTCCTTTGAAAGTGAAATATTTCAACAATGTTAGAGTTTATGTAACTATAGATAGCTCCAGAATCAATTAAAATTGTTATGGGATAGTTATCAATATTACCTTCAACTTCAGTCATGGGGGATTAACATTCTTCTTGCTTGTTTTCCAAGGCTGCATGAATCCTTGGCATGTTTCCTCCCATGTATTCCACTATTTCATCCTCCTAAATGTTTTTGAAATCCCTCATTCTTTCTTCTTTGTGAGGGAAATCCCTATATAAGTGATTTCCCTCACATCCCCAACATTGTACAAGCTACTACCTTGGATTTTTCCCAAATTAATTTGCAATCTTGTTCTCATTTTGGGTTGACTAACCTTGTTAATTTTCTTGGGATTTATTCTTGAAAATCGATTGCTTAAAACATTTCTTCCTTTGATCCTTTCTACCCTTCATATTTTCATTCCAAGATTTTTGGAAAATTGGCCTTCCTCTACTCTACTCATAGAGATGCTTTTCTCTCCTTATGGCTTCCTCCAAATTCCTAGGGTTATCATATTGTATCTTGACACTGTAGAAGGAGGGTAAACCACTCATAAACCTTTGGATTTTGACTTTCTTATCCTTTTTGTAGTCAACATATTTCAAAAACTCAAATAATCTCTTCTCATACTCATCCATTTCCATGCTTCCTAAATTGAGTTTAAAGAACTCTTTCATCTTCCTTTCATAGTAATTCTTGAAAAAGAATCTCTATTTGTAATACCCTGAGAAAGAGCCCCAGATGAATTGTAAACATGTTTTATAGGATAGTGAGACAAGTGATTATAAGCTAGGAGGCTTATGTGATGATTAGGTCAGAGATCCTAGCTCCTAAAGGCCAGTGAACCTATTTTTGTATATGTAAACACTCATATCACTAATATAAATGCATTGTTGCATGTAGATCGACCATGATAAAAGAGTATGGGGGACTAAGCTCAAATAGGAAGGGAAAGGGAGGGGATAGGAGACTAGGAAAAATGGCTAAGCTTGAAGGATTAACTCCAAGAGAATATTATATTATTATTTCCTAAAGACTATGGTGAGGATAATTATTTTATCCTAAGTCTCATGGAAGAGAGAATGAATCACAAGTGGAGAGAAAACGAGCTCCATGAGAACCATGTGTCAATCATGGCACGTGAAAATATGTGGGGAAAATCAGTCTGTTTTGGGATCTTTTCCCATTCATGCATGCTCACAGCCATTCATGTAGGAATCCATTGACTCCATCAATCAAACTTCTCCATGCCTCATGCACCTATGGAACCTGCATGCACTTTGAGATACCATGTACATTTATGTTACCATCAGTAACCATACCATCCTGGGAGGAGTAGCGACCCTGTAACTTGTTGTTATGGGAAGAGCCTAAAGAAAACCCATTTTTTGTTGCTTCATTCACTTGAGATGGTTTCTGGTTGACTAGAAAGATGGATTGAAGAAGCGTATTTTCAAGCTCATGGGTTGAAGAAGCAGGTTTTCATACATGTGAGAAACTCTCTCCAGGTGAGAGAGTTTGTTGGGGAAATGATTTTCCATAGGGAGCTCAACTGCAGTTATAGTGCTCTAAGAATTCCTATCTGATTTGTTGTTGAATCCCTGGAAGGGAAATGGGGAAGCCAAAGTACTGTTGAGGAGAGAAGGGGCACACTTCATGGGGTGGGAAAAACATGTGGGGAGTGAGAGGTTGTAGACTGTTAGTGTGAGCTGGCTCTTGGTACGAAATCCTTCATGTTCACTGTGAAACTTCTTGTTGTCTTAGCCTAGCCTAGGAATCCCTTTAGCTAGGTAGAGTTTAGTCCCAGCTCAGGGGTGACCCACTACTGAGAGTGATGAGCAGTGTGGTCTAAGCCTGGGAGGTTCATGGAAGTTCTAGATGCAGTTGATGGTCTTATATAAAAATATAAGTATCAATTATGTGTTCAATTTCATATTGTGTATTCGTACATGTCTTATATTTATGAGTATTTCCTATATATGTTGTATGTATAGGCTTACTATTATTTCCATATTAATCTATGTATTATCATAATGTAATTTTTTTTTAACATTTATATGTATGATCTTCTAAAAGAGTTTTTGTGTGGAATTTCCCAACAGGTCTATGGTTGGGTATATTACAATTTTGAATATCAAAAACAAGAGAAGCTTGAAATTGTGGCATTCCATGACCTGACAAGTCCGGGGTGTGCTACAATATGGTATTAGAGCTCTAGTTTTCAACACTGATCCTGGATGGGTTGTGTAAGTGGAAATTGAAGAAAATGTTTTAGAGTGAAATGTCATAGAAACAGACATAAATTGAGTTCATAACATCCATGAGTGCTAACAGGGAACTAAGAGCACACCTGGACTGTGATCAGAATATCAGGAGGTTTAGCGGTTCGAGAAATCCAGCAGAGAAAAGAAACTATAGTAACCATGGTTTCATGACCACAAAGTTTATGTTCGTTCTGTCGGATATGTTTGGGAGAAGGCAGATCATTCATAATTGTCATATAAGGGAAAGGAGCACAACAATTAACCTTCAAGTCCTTCAGACTTTGTTTCTTTGGTAAACTTTAAGATTTTGACAAAAGGAAGTAAAATCCCTGAAGATTCGAAGTCCCAGAGTGGATATACATTGTATATCATTTGGGAGAAGACATATCGTTGGATCCCACAAGTGGTTTGGCAGTTCAGCATTTGGGGAAATCTGTTTGTGGTTGTGTGGACATGAGTTTTCTCTGAAGTCTAAAATTAATTTGAACCATCCATTACCAGAGACATGTGTTTGCAGATTAGCAAGTTTTTTGAATTTCAATGTATGACATTTCAGGGGTGGGTTGGTGTTCAGTAGAAAAATCCTCCGAAGCCCGAAGTTACGAAATCTTGGAGCTTTGAAGTCTTGAAGCTTCAGGGAACACCTTTTTCATAAATTCGGCATTCCAGTGTTTTGATGTGTTATGGCATGGAATTATTTGAAGTCCCAAAATGTTGGAGTGATGCAACATAATGATGTCACCTAGAGTGATGTGGACCTGATCGAGAGTTCGGAAGCTAGACAAACAAGAGTTTATGAGTGTGAAGATGAGAAGTTTTTTGAAGTCCCAGAGACTCAAAGTCCTGAAGCTCTGGCGGGAAACTATTCGAAAGTTGGGCATTCAGGAGTTATCAAGTATGTGGGTTTGAAATATTTCGAAGCCCAAAATTTTGAAGTCCTAGAATGTCAAAATGACGTGACACAATGATGTCACCTAGAGTGATGTGGACCTATTCGAAAGTTTGGCGTTTGGGATATTTAAAGGATGTTGTAGAAGAAACCTATGAAGCCTGAAGTTCTGAAGTCACAAAGCACCCAAGTGAGGAGGCCTAGTGACATCATCTAGGGTTATATGGACCCATTTGATGTTTTCCACATGTCATCGTTCTCCATGATTTTCGAACACCAATCATGCCAGTTAGAAATTGACATGTGCCACCCGTCATATTGGGCCACGTGTCATCTCTACATTTTTTCCACGTATTAAAACCCCCTGATGCATGGTTGTTGATGAAACTTAGGAAATTCAGCGTTTGGGGAAATGTAGGCATGTTGTTGTAAGAACCTCTGAAGCACGAAGCTCTGGAGATATTCTTCAAGGAAGTGCAAGTCCTAAATTCAGAGGGAACGATGTGTGGATTTGGTGGAACTTTCGAAGCCTGAAGTTCCAAAGTCCTTAAGCTCCGAAGTAGCAGTTCCCCGAAGCTCCAAATATGTATTGTGCAAGGATTCTCCAGTTTTGAAGCCCGGAGTTCTGAAGCCCCAAAGTATCGAAGGTTTGGATGAGTGCATATTAGTTAAGCGCTTGGACATAGCCCTTAGTCATATGAGACTTCAGTTGGAATAAAAGAAGGATAGTGCCAAATTATCGTTTTCAAACACAAATTGTTCATATATTCATAACTTCCTTCTCAAAACTTAGAATTCAGAAAGGGAGAATTCATTGGAAAGATCTTGGATAGTAGAACATAACTGTTTACCCATAAAATTGAGTTGAATATTCCATTTCTTAGAAAATCAAAAGAAAGGAATCTAATATATTATTGAACCATAATGATTCATATTTTAATGAAAATGTGAGTCAGTTAGCCTGACAAAGTTACGCTGGTTGCACATTTTACAAAGTTAACAACAACTATATCATATCAGGATCAACATAGAGTGTAGAGAGATGGAATGTGCACAAGAGTCTTACATCCAGGAAGATGAGATCAGAGGAATGGATGTCCATTTTGGTATTGAAGGAACAAACTCCAATGGACATGGAGAAGGAAAGGATGAAAACATGAATATGGTAGAGACCATTAGAAATTTATAGAAAGTTTTACAAAGTCACAAGGTTAATAATGAAAGACTTATGAAAGCCATGGAGAAGTAGGAAGAATTCAACATGAAGTTAATGCAGAGCCTGGAAAGAATTGAAAATAAATTGGATAAGGAGAATGGCTCGAGAAAATTTGGAAGCCGTAGGTATCCCGAGGATAAAGGAAGATCAAGGAGTGTTAGTAGACATCACCATCACTCCCAAAGGAATTCCAATAGGATATATCACAGAATCTCAATTCCATCCCATGTCAGGAAGCATCAGAAGAGGTCTGGGGTGGAGGAACTGCGAGGAGAAATGAACAAGATCAAATATCCTATGTTTGATGGTGAGAAAAAGAAATATGAAGATGTCGAGACATGGTTGTTAAGCATGAGAAAGTACTTCCAATTGCATAAATATTGTTCACATGCAGAAGGAATAATTTCTATCTATCATCTTAAGGGAAAGGAATCCATGTGGTGGGATCATCTTGTGCTGGTGCAACACATTAAAGAGAAAAATGTTACTTGGAAGGAATTCAAGAAGTATTTTGAAAAGAAATACTTGACTATGTGATATTATGACAAGAAAATGAAAGAGTTATTTGAACTCAAGATTGGAATTTTTTCCATTAATGAATATGAAAGAATATTTTTGGAACTATTGAAGTATGTATCCTTCATCAAGGATGAGACAGTTAAGATTCATAGGTATCCGAGTGGGATGCCATCTTTAATTAGTGACAAGATTCAATATGATAATCCCAAGACATCGGAAGATACCATAAGGTGAGATAAATTCCTATATGATCAACATAAAGTAAAGCCAACTTTACAAAATGATTGAGAAGACAACAATAAGTTCAATATGGAATAGAGGAAGAAGGGGAATAAACCACCATTCTTCAGAAACAGTCCTAAAGTACAACCAACTTATAGAGAGCCCGAAGTGATTGATACAGGTGGAAAAAGGCCAAGACAATCACCCATTCAATGTTGGGGTTGTAAAGGATATCATGTGTATAGATATTTTCCTCACATATGTGACAAAGTGAGAGTTGTTCAAAATGTACAACAAGCTAAAACAATGGAGAACATGGGCAGAAATGTGCCAAGGATATCTGCAGCCCTGGACAACAAGAAAGCAAATTTTCAATCACACATGATTGAAGTGGAAGGTATGATCAACAACCAAACCATTTAAATTTTAATTGATGCAAGAGCTAGTCATAGTTATATAGATCCTAAGGTGGTGGAAATATTTCATTTTCCAATAAGAAAGCATGGAAAATATTGGTTGGTGCAACTGGCTACTGGATCCAATTTAAAAGTTAATGAGTTGGTTAAGTCATGTTTAGTGGGCATGAATGGGCTGAGCACCAAGGAAAAATTGAAAATATTTCCTTTAGGTTCCTATGAATTTCTAATTGGGATGGATTGGTTGTAACAACACCATGATGTCTTAGATTGTCATAACAAGGAATTTACTTGCTTGGATGAGGAAGGGAACCTAAGGACAGTGCAGGGAATTATTAGGGAAGTAACTGTCAGAGAAATATCAACAATGTGGCTGAAGAAATGTTACAGAAAGGGTTGTTAATTATTTGCAGCCTGTATGGAAGAAACACCAAAGGATAAGGTGTCAAATATTGAAGATTATGTAGTCCTAAAGGAGTTTGAGGATGTTTTTAAAGAAATACCAGGACTACCCCCTAAAAGAGATATTGATTTCTCTATAAATCTGATCCCTGGAGCAACTCCAGTATCTAAGACTCCTTATAGGATGAGTACACTAGAGCTTAAGGAGTTTCAAATGCATCTTGAAGAGCTTATGAAGAAGGGGTATATATGCCCAAGTGTGTCACCTTTAGGTGCCCCAGTTTTATTTGTGAAAAATAAATATGGAACAATGAGACTTTGTATTGACTTCAAAAAGTTGAACAAAGTAACCTCTTTGATCAGTTGAAGAATGGAAAAATATTCTCAAAGATTTATCTCAGGTATGGTTATCATCGGGTAAGAATTAAAGATGAATACATTAGCAAGAATTCCTTCAGAACAAGGTATGGTCATGTTATGAGTTTACAGTGGTGCCATTGGGTTATCAAATGCACCTGTTGTTTTCATGTGTTTAATGAATGGTGTTTACAAAGAGTACTTAGATAAGTTTGTCATTTTCTTTTTGGATGACATTATTATATATTCCAAGTCGGAAGAAGAACATGAGAAGCACTTGAATATGGTACTACAAGTATTAAGGGAGCATCAGTTGTATGCCAAATTGAGCAAGTGCTCATTTTATCAGAACCAAATTCATTTTTTGGGGCATATCATATCTAAAGAAGGGATAGCAGTGGACCTTGAAAATATTGAGGCCATTAAAGGGTGGTCAGCACCTAAAAATCTAACAAAAGTCAGATCCTTCATGGGCCTTGTTGGCTACTATAGAATATTTATTGCAGGATTTTCAAAGATTGCACACCCATCACTTCCTTGCAAAATAAGGGAGTGAAGTTCCAGTGGACATTAGAGTGTGAAAAGAGTTTCCAACACTTCAAGAAATTATTAAATAGTTCTCCAAATCTAAGGATTGATGTTCCGAATGAAGATTTCATCGTATGCACAAATGCATGCAAAGAAGGACTTGGCGGATTCCTCGGTTAGAATGGGTTTTTTGTATGTTATGGATCAAGGAAATTGAAGGAGCATGAACCTCTATAACAACATATCACTGTGGGTTGACGTTTCTGGAACAATCTTTTCCCAAACTCAATTCACAAATTGGGAATTTTAATTATACAACTTGCTCCAACTGTCATGGATTCACTGTAATTTCAAATTCGACCAATTCCAGGTCTGAATTTGCTAGAACATATATTAAATCAGTAATATCTCATCACTTGGCTGAATTTCTCCATTTTCTCATGAATTCAACCATAGAAATTGGGTCTTTTCCCCATTTCTTCCCAGTTGTTGTTACTTTTTACCATGGACGTTCTACAAACTGAAATTTGGCCACTTTGAAATAAATCCTATGTGACATTTTGCTTCAACTAAACTTTCTCAGCCCATCTAGGCTCAGTGTTGAAAACTAAAGCTCTGATACCATATTGTAACATCCCTGACCACCCATGGTCGGGCCACGCTACGACAGAGAACACTTACGTTCTCTCTATGGAACATATTGTAACATACCCAGCTTCTATTCTGAGCTATGCCACATAAAATTTTCTAACTACATGCATTTAAAACATACACACACAACACTCTTGTGGAATATTTATATATAAACGTAAGAGACAAATACATTACATAAATGCGCAACTCACATTGAAATAACAGTAAACATAGACATGCATCATATACAGGAAATAACCAAAAACCTATAGACAATTATAACCACGCATATGATATACCCATAAAATAAATGTGTAGATAACAATGAAACATGTAATTTTATCACACAGTTAACACTTATCTTTTTAAGAATATCACCAACTGCATGAAGACCTTCCATGAACCTCCAAGCCTTAGAACACACTGTTCATCACTCTCAAAAGTGAGTCACCCCCGAGCTGGGACTAAACTCCACCTGGGTAAGGGATCCTAACTAGGCTAATGGCTCATGGAAAACAGAAAAAACTCCATCACAGGTGCCTACTCAAACTAACATCCCACAGTCTTTCATTCCCAACATGCCTGTCCCACCCAAGGAAGTGTGCCCCTTCTCTGCTCAACAATCCCTCAACTGCCCCACTTCCCTTCCAGGGCTTCAACAACAGGCCAAACATTAATTCTCAGAGCCTTGTAGCTGAAGTTTAGCACCTTCAGGAAATAAATTCCCAACAATTCTCTCACCCAGAGAGAAATTTCTCATGGGCCTGACAACCCGCCTCTTCAATGTCCCACGGGCCTGACAACTCGCTTCTTCAGTCTAGCTTCCCAGCTAACTAGCTACACCAACCTCTGTGGTCATGGATACAAGTTTAGATATAGTGAAATGAATGTCTGAGGATAAGTGACTGCATGGGTGAAAATGGTCATGGAAATCGTGGCTGAATGATGGAAGGAATGATGGAAAGTATGATGGTCTGAATGATTGGGGGTGTGTGAAAATGAACTAAGTCCCAACAATATGTATGCACTTGACACTTGTCATGTTGGGAGTTTCTTTGGTCCACTTGTCCCCAACTTTAGAAATTAGGATAAAATAATTATCCATACTCCTTTATGATTAAAGAAATATTAATATAATATTCCTTTTTGGCTCAAGATCCCTAGCTTAGACCCTTTCCTTAACTTAACCTCTCCCTTTCCCTAACTAGTGGATTTTAGTCCCCCATCTCTTTTATCGTGGTCGGTCTGTGCGTAGCGATGTATTTTATATTAAATATGAGACATGTAAAAAAACAGGCACACCAGCCTTTAACTGTAACACCCTGTTTCCCCCAGTTTGTAAAAATAACTGGATTGGCCAAGAACTATGGAAAACTCAGAAATGTGAATATGTGATGTGAATGGACCTTGTGGAAAAGGTCGATGAATGTGAATAATATTATGAATTTATATTGCAGGAACTACTGAGAGGGGATATGCAGAAAAAGAGACCACGATGGCTACAGAAAGGCAGTGGAAGGCACCTATAAAGGTGGCATTAACTTCCACTGAAAATCAATACTGTATTTGGACTCCACTGGCCCGGAGAACCAAAAGCGGCTCGCTGACCCCGAATTAAATGTCTCGTAGGCTGGTAGGTAGATGGATCCTCAGGAATTAATGAGGGATGGGGAGGTGAACTGCCTATCCGTAGAGTCGTCGGGCCTGACCAGCGCAAGGGAAATCATGCCACATGCAACCTCGCAAGAGGATAAGGCGTGGGGGAAAAGAGATTGAGGGGGAACGATGTGAGGGGAAAAAGAGAACTCTGGCATTATGTAGAGTGGGTGATAGTAGAGAGGAAGGAGAGTAACCTTTGCTCCTGGTCACTGGAAAATAAAGACGCAGTCTCACAACATCGTGGTCTCATCTCGGGTGTGGCTAGTGGTAAATCCGCTGGGAGTCGCTGAGCCTACGGTTGGGTGGAAACGAGCATCCCTCTCAGCAGTTGTGTAACCCCTGGTGTTACTTTCTGATAAGTGTTTTTCCTTTGGCATATTGAAATATATGTATGCTGACATTTATGATCATCAGCTATGAAATTGTGAATGATTTCATTATAAGAATGTCTCTATGGTGTCTTGATCAGTACTGGTAGTTGTATGTTTATATGGAAAGACTACGTATGGATTATGTTCTCATAAATTGTTATTTATATGCATACTGATCTAATTCAAACTTCACGCTTGGCTCTCAGAAGAGAGATACCCTTATCTGCCTCAGATAGTACCCTGGGTAAACCTCCCCATAGAGATACCCTTCCCGAAAAGGCCCATCAAGAACTTGGGAAAAAGATGTGAAGGCGCAAGGCCTTAAGAAATCCCTGATAAGTATCGAATCGATGGATAAGATCTCATCAGGAGATCAGTGGTCACTCACGACCATCAGATCAGAAGAAGAAACTGGAGGGTTAAGCGCCTTAACCCTCAATAGGTGTTAATCGATGGAGGACATCCCGTCGGGAAATCTGTGGTCACCCATGACCGTTAGATTGGTATGAGAAAGTAGGAGGTTAAATGCCTTACCACTTTGTCTTTCTGTGTCTTCATGGGTAGCGAAGATATCGGGATCATAGATCCCCAAGGTCCATGAGAACATCTGGATTGTTTATTTTTCCACGTCTAGGAAGAAGTGGGAGAGTGCACGATGTGGGACAGATCTGAGCCGTCAGATCTTAGCTAGAAAAACCCGACAGTCATTGGATCTGTTAAGAGATGCATGAGGGTTAAGCCCTCATGAACAAGGGCGAAAGTCCCGAAAGAGGAGTTGGTATCGGGGATTCAAAATTCTCGATTCCAGGAGTCCCGATGACAAGGGATCGGGACACTCCATGGTGAAAGTATCGATATAGATCTAGACCGTCCATCCGTTAAGGACACATGGCAAAGATCGAGAGTCCATCGGTATTTCAGATACCAGGGATTCGAGTTGACAAAGGATTTGAATCACTGGGGGAGGACACGTGGATGATAATTCCTCGACCCCTCTCTACCTTTGCAAGAAATGCACTAACAGGATCCCTTCAGAGGATCCCAGGGTCTGTAATGACCGTTTGATTTAAGAAAGAGATGCAGGCATTAATTCCATGACCCCCTTTTTCCCTTGCAAGAGATGAAGGAATCGAGACCATAGACCCCATGGTTCATGGAAGTGCCTGGACCATCCATCTATAGAGAACATGTGGTCGTTGGTAAGCGCTTCAGCGTTTCGGCACCCAGGAAACAAAAGGGAAAAGAACCCTTGTCTTCGTGAGTCACGAAATTCCGATCATCGAAGCCTCGAAATGGCGTGAGGTGTGATTAATATTGAGAAAAGCCAGGATTTGATCATGACCGTTGATCATCCCAAAAAGACCACGATCGTCGATCTTGGTTGAGGGTCGTTGCCATCCATCGAAGGGACACATGGCTGTCGGTCGACGTTTCGGCGTTTTGGCATCCGAGGAACCAAAAGGAAAGAAACCTTGCCTTTGCGAGTCACGAAATCCCGATACCCAAAATCCCGTGGACCGTTGGATCCACGCTCCTAAGAGTCATCGATCTCTTACACGACTTTCCATATCGGAATTTGGAGATTTGAATGATGAAGAGTCTTGGAGTCATTGCATTTCAAACTCCCGAGTACCGAAACCCCGAAAGGATCCATACCCTTGGATCAGGGGAGGCTTATGGCCGTCGATCTCCCTTTGGAGGGAAACTTTGGAGACCTCGAAAGTTTCGGGGATTTGAATGGGGAAAGGTAGAAGTTGTGTATCGCGATTCACCGAATCGTGAAAAGCTGATAAGCTCTTGGATGGCTTAAGCGTGTGGACATAGTATAGGGTCACGTAGACAAGACCCCAAGAGAGAAACTTGCCCCTCGCTAGCCCCGTCGGAGTTTGGCGTTTCATTGTTTCAAGCTTCGGGGTTTACAGAGTTGAGAGACTCGACATTCTGGTAGCACCGAGTTGCGAAGTGAGAAAAGACATCGTGTTGATTCAGCCCATAGTCGTGAACTACAATCATATGGGGGTGGAAAAAGGAAAGAGCTAGACTGTGCTAAGCCCCGTAGGACTTCGGGGATTTTGATTGTTGAGAAATCAACGAAAAAGTTTTATTTTCGTAGTGGGTGTTTGCACCCAATTCGTCACTAGGTGAGCAAATAAAAGGTGCTTACATGCCCAGTTGGGCTCTGCTAGGCATGACAGCTGTAAAAGGAAAGGGTTAGGGAAAATAAAACAAAACAATAAACAAGAATTAAACTAAAACTAATTAAAACTATGAGCATATGAAGGAAATGAAAAATAAATACAAATGGACCAATATCACCAATGTATAAGTTGATCTATTGATGAAATCCAAAGGCACAATGAAGAAAGGGGACTTGGGTCCCTTCTTTCTCCAATGGAAGGCTCTTGAGGCCCTCACAAGCTTGCTCTCCTTATAATGAAAAGATGAAAATGTGGGTGAAAGAACTCCTAGCTTATCCACTCAAGGGAGAGGTGGATAGCCCTTGTGAAATGATGCCTATGAGCTCTTGTCAAAGAATGAGTCCTTAACAATCTTGGCAGCATAACAATGCATAGAATTCCTTGAGAAAGTGATGGTTATTCATGGATTTTTATAGCCCAGCATTGAGTGATTATGTAACCTCTTTAGAGTGTGAAAAGAGGCTCTTTAGGGTTCAATTAGGTCTTTGACCAGCCCACCATGCCGATTGAGCTCGGATTTGGTGTCAAATTGACTTGGGAGTTGATCCATTAGTGGTTGGGAGGCCGACCAATTTCAATAAATGCGTCGTTTAGCAGGTGCGCGGGTTTTTCACCCAACAACTGCACATCATACGCGCATGCGCGCATTGTACGTTGTTGTTACGCGCATATGCACGCGCACCCCTGTTCTGTAAAGCGCCCTTCAATTTTTTGGTCATTTTGTATAGTTTTTGACCCTTTTGCAATGCTGTGGAATTAATCCTGTGCCATGAATGACTTCAGTCCTGTTTTGATGATGCGGAGTTCTTGTCGCCATGTGCAGACGAAATTTCAGTGATAACAGATGCCCCCTGATGGATGAGGTTAGGAGCATACATATAGCCGAAATCCATCAATGTTTCTTTTACTGAGAATGGTGTTGTAAGGGAGAACAAGAGTGGGGCTGTGTAGAGCGATCCTTTGGAGAAGAAAGGAACCTGTAGAAACCGATCTTCCAGAAGGTGTTGATCAATATACAACTGTGTACAAATGAGGCGGGCATGCCCCATGCTCGTGTTATGTAACTCTGAAAAAAGATGACGAAAATGTTGGTGTAGACAACTGCAGCGCCCTCGGGGGCGGTAATGATAAAGGCAAAAGACAATTTTGCAAAGGAACTTACTCTGAACGCTAGGAAATGGTCGCAGTCACAAGTAGCGACGATGATGCGGGCAGTGATGGCCCTGCCAAGTTCAAAGGTCTTCGGCAAATGATAATAATAACTGCAATAGTCACAAAGTAAGACCCACCGCAACATGAGAAAGTGTTGGCGTCAAATGTTATGGGGGTCAACGACATCAGGGAGCAATGGTATTTCCCCCTGTGCCGTCCGAGATCTCTCATTGAATGGAAAATGAGAATCAAGATATTGTTGCCCTTCTGGAAAATTATGTTGATGTCGACAAAAGGGGGACGTGACTCCCAGAAGCAAAGGGCTTCACGGAATCTACTGTGGTGAGGAAGTGGCAGAGGTACATGGACGAAGTCAAGAAGTGGGAAGACTCAAGACTGCCCTTGGTTGGAGAATGTATGAGACAAACAATGGCCGCAACCGTGTGACAAGGTCGAGTGTCAGGGGGACGGCAAGACCGAGGATAAGTTGTGCCAGAGGCAGGACAAGGTGAATAAATTCAGAGGGTATAGGTAAGTGATCTGGGTAGTACTCTGAAGATATAGACGATGTCGGCGAGGGTAAATGAGAAGTAATGCTCCAACCAAGAGGACATGGGTTGCGTGTGGCCAAAAGGAAAGAAGGTCACCAACGGTGATGGCAAAAGTAAATAACTAGAAATAAAGGCGTTTGTACAATAAATAATGAATAATTGTGGAAAAATGTACAAATATAGAAACGGGTGCCCCAGTGTGAGATGAGTGCCCCAGGGAGGGAAGAAATTTTTGGAAAACTGATGAAGGGTGGGGGCGCCATTGGCGAGTTTCTGTATGAGGTAGGTGAAATGGAGATAGGTTCGCAGATGGGAAAACTGATAGTGGATGAGATGGTGGGTTCGTGATCCTGCGGAGGTGCTAGTAAAAAGAACGTAACCATGAAGCGATGATTTGGGAGTCCATATGGGAAGCTAGCAAGATGAGGAGAAGAAGTATGTGGTTGATCGGCAACATGATGAAAGACTACCGGGACTCCCATCCCTAAAGGGTAATACAGAACAGCATGAGTGTCAAAAGTGCCAAAAGGTGCTATGAATGGGACAACTCATGTGGGTGAGAATGCTACCGGGTGACAGTACGGAAGATGCAACTGGAGGTGTGAGTACTGCAGAGCCGGGAATGGGTATCCTAAAGGCTAATATCAGAGGGTGTGACTGGAAATGTAAATACAATACAGCGGGAGAGACTACATGCCAGTGCTGAGTATATACCTGAAGGAATGATGTGAAGAGATGATGATCAAGTACCTGCACAGAGAACAACCAAATACCCAAAGTGAACAATATCTGAAGAGAATAAAAAATATGAACATGTATGAGATAAATGTGACAATGCGCATGCGTACCTGTCCATGATATGAAAAAAAAGGGCACCCCGAGGGCTCAGGATGAAAAGCGGCCCAGAGACGGCTGTGATGTAGGTGGCAGGACACTGATCCCGTGGCTGAAGACGGTTCGAAAAATGGACGTCGTGGGCTCCCAGAATGGTGAGTGGAAGTTTGGCAAAAGGCCTATATATAGTTGTAGGGCCCACATTGCCACCTCATTTGTACCTACTGCTATAGTGAGTTTTCGAGCAGATTCAGAGGAGATTGAGTGATTCAGGGAGCACGAGGTACCTGATCGACGGCGTGCGAGTTTCAGGTTAGTGGTCTGATCGTCCTGCATAGAAATAGGTTTCTAATTTTTGGGCTGGGTAGGTATGGGGGGCCGTACAAGAGGTTTAAGGGGAATTTTCCTAGGGGGTGGGCCCGCGTGTGCGGGTGATTCAGTGGAAGGCGCGCATATATGCGCGCCTGTCCACTAAATAAGCGCGCAGTGATGCGCGTGAGGTGGAAATTAAGGCGCGCACTAGGGGCGCGCCTATGAGGTGGACAGGCACGCACTAATGTGCGCCTATGGGGTGAGCAGGCGCGCTCCCGAGCGCACCTGTGAGTTTGACAGGCACGCCCTAAAGCGCGCCTGTATTGTGAACAGGCGCACTCACAAGCGCGCCTGTGGGAAAAATAGGCGCGCATACGTGCGCGCCTGTATTGTGAACAGGCGCGCATTTGTGCGCGCCTATGGGTGGTAAAACCACGCCTTTTAGGCAAGCTTTTAAGGGGAAAAAGAGAGTCTTTTTGATGCAATTGGTGTGGGCAGACATTGATATAGGACTCTGTGTTGTGTGCAGGTGGCTAGCAGTGACCATGGATGTGCGATGGAGTGAGCGAGACTGGTCGCAACTGCGAGATGCTGTGGCCAATGCGAGGCCTGCAGTTCGAGCATATTTAGCAGCCAGTGGGTTGCTAAAGTTTTTTGAGTGCCCGTTGATACGGGCACAGGAGTACCTACTTCATTTCTTGCTCCAGATGTGGAGCCCTGATCAGCACTGCTTCCTCATGCGAGGAGAGAAAATCCCCTTCACTGCGGTGGAGGATATATACTTCTTGACTGGCCTCCCCTTCCGGGGAACACCGTTGTCGGCAGAGCCTGTGCTGCCGAGGGATACTCACCTGTGGGATGTCGCCGAGCGATATTGTTCAGGTGAGAACTACATGGCTGGGAGTGTAGTGAGTATCAGTTGGTTGGATGCCCTATTACATCGTTGCATAGCAGCGATGATTGTTTGAGTGTACGGGTCACGAGCGACCCACCGGATCAGTGGTGGCGAGCTGCTGGTGATGGAGAGGGTAGTGGTGGGTCATGAGCGGTTCGCCTGGGGTTTTACCCTTCACGCATGGATGATCGCGCAGCTGGACCGATGTCGGTCGATAGGTACCGGGGAGTTTGCGTTTGGCTCCATCCTGGTAGCTTATTTCTTGGAGAGGGTGTCGATGCTGCGCTCGAGGGTTCTTCTAGAGGCGCCTGGGGTGCGAGAGCCCCGACTGAGGTGGTGGTCTCAGATTTTGGTTCGCCATGGTGGTGGCGAAGGCGGACATTATTTTACTGTGCAGGCGTCGCAGATATGGCGGCAGATGCCGCAGGTTATGCTTCAGTACCCCTATGTTGGGGTTGACTTCCGGGGGGACCCGGACATGGTATTGCCTCCTGGGGAGGTTTTTGATGACCGAGGTATGTTGTGTATTTGTATATGTTTTGATTTATGGTGTGATTTTGATATACCAGTTCATATGTATGATGTATAGATACTGATATGATCTGTTGTTGCTTGTTTTGTGCATGTGCAGATTTGGCACCTCGCGGGCACAAGGTGGAGTTGTACAGAGTGTCGGCTCAGAGAGAGATAGAGAGACCTCCACGTGGAGGGAGGCAGAGACGGGATGAGGCCGCGGGAGCACCAGCAGAGCCTGAGGGACCGGCGAGGAGGAGTCGATTTGATGACCCTGGTGCGGGGCCATCACATGCTCCTCCGGCGGCAGCCGGAGTCGATTTGGATGATATACACCGTCGTTTTGAGACGGTGTTGCAGGACGTGCCTGAGGGTATGTGGATCCGTATCCAGGACGAGGGGTTCCTGGAACAGTGTATAGGGTTACCGCCACCATGGCGGGGCCTATTGCGATGAGCAGCAGTGCTCGCCGCGATGACTAGAGGACACCTGCCACCTGGGCAGGGGGGTCCTGCGGATGTTCCACCACCACCACCTGGGGCTGGTGGTGGTGGGCCACCCTCTCCACCTGAGGGAGGAGAAGCGGGGGGTGCGATAGAGGCACCTTGATATGTGTATATATTGTGTAGACCTTTTTTGATTATATAGGCTGGTGAGCCGTTTTTTGTACCGAGATGTGGCACTGGCCTACGGGCATATGTATTTTTTGTATGTAAACATTTAGATGGCCTGATGGGCTCACATATATATATATATATATGAGTATACATGTTTTTGAGATCCAAATCTGTTGTACATGTGTTTTGTGTTAATGATGATGATGTTGATTCTATCTATATGCTGTGACAGGACGTATGAGATGTTTATGTATGTGTAGCTTGA
>ML785758.1:277188-301852 GCA_009831015.1 Picea engelmannii | reverse complement strand
CCCCTGCCACTTTCATGTGCTTAATGAACAATGTACTCAGTAAATTTTTAGATAAATTTGTACTAGTTTTTATTGATGACATATTAATCTACTCTAAGAATAGATAAGAACATGAAGAGCATCTTAGACTTGTGCTGCAAGTGATAAGAGAGCATCAACTCTATGCTAAATTCAACAAATGTGACTTCTTTCAGAAGCAAATACATTACTTGGGACATGTTCTGTCCGAGGAAGGGGTAGTAGTAGATCCTGACAAGATCAGTTCTATCATGGAATGGCCTACCCCAAATGATGTTTCAGACATCAGATCCTTTATGGGATTAGCAGGATACTATAGGATATTTATTAAAGGATTATACAAGATTGGTTGTCCAATCACTGCCCTCCAGAAGAAGGGGACAAAATTCCTATGGACACAGAAATGTGAAGAAATATTCCAACCCCTGAAACATCTACTGACCCATGCACCCATGTTGAAAATTGCTGACCCAGAAGTTGATTTCCTTGTGTGCACAGATGCCTATAAGGAAGGGCTCGGAGGAGTCCTTATGCAGAAAGGAAGTGTGATCTGCTATGAATCCCGAAAATTGAACGAACATGAAGTCAACTATGTGACTCATGATCTAGAACTGGCTGCCATAGTGCATGCCTTGAAAATGTGGAGGCATTACCTCTTGGGAAGAAAATTTGTACTTATGACAGATCACTGTGGATTGCGATATTTGTTTGACCAACCAAAACTCAATGCCATACAAGCTAGATGGATGGCCCTCCTTAGCGAATTTGATTTTGAAATCAAACACATTAAAGGGAAACAAAATAGGGTGGTCGATGCCCTTAGCAGAAGCATGAGAACAATTCACCTGGCAGCGGTGAGTACCTGCGAGACAAATGTCAAGAACAGAATCAGAAATGCACAAGAGACAGATCCCTTCGTTCAGACTGTGACCCTGTACCTACAGCAAGAACCCGTTGGAGAAAAATATGAAGGATACCAGATGATCGAAAGAGGTCTTCTCACTTACAGAGATAGACTGTACATTCCAAATTGTGACGACTTTAAGAGGTTCATACTGGATGAACTACATAAAAGACCCTATTCCGGTCATCCAGGATACCAGAAAATGATCACTGCCACCAGGAGACAATTTTATTGGCCTGGAATGAAGAAAGACATAGCCGAGTAATTAGCCAAATGAATAGAGTGCCAGCAGGTTAAAGAAGAACATCGACACCTCGCATGATTATTGCAACCTTTACCCATCCTAGAATGGATATGGGAAACCATCTCCATGGACTTTATCACTAGATTTCCAACTTCAACCAAACAGAATGACGCCATTATTGTAGTGTTGGATAAACTGAGCAAGTCTGCTCATTTCATCCCTGTCAAATCGACCTGCAAGGTGATAGATATCACCTAGGTATTCATGAAAAAGGTATTCAGACTACACGGTATGCCGAAAGAGATAGTGTTTGACAGAGACACAAAATTTACTTCCAATTTCTGGAAATCACTGATGGCTAGTTTAGAGACCAAATTGTTGTTTAGCACCGCTTATCACCCTCAAACCGATGGACAGAAAGAAAGAGTGAATCAAATATTAGAGGATATGTTAAGGATGAATGTAATGCATCAACCCAGAAAATGGGAAGACTACCTGCCATTGGTAGAATTTGCCTACAACAACGGCTACCAAGCATCCCTAAAGATGATTCCCTTCGAGGTCCTCTATGGTAGGCCGTGTAATACTCCAGTCAGCTAGAGTAACCCTATAAACAAGATTTATATTGGACCCGATATGTTGAAATAAAT
Organism: Picea engelmannii; assembly: GCA_009831015.1. Classification (NCBI taxonomy): domain Eukaryota; kingdom Viridiplantae; phylum Streptophyta; class Pinopsida; order Pinales; family Pinaceae; genus Picea; species Picea engelmannii. The sequence goes on along the minus strand of ML785758.1, from coordinate 300,036 downwards.
GGAACAGTAAGTGACTCGGATAAAACAAAATCTGAAGGTCGCTCAGAACCGACAGAAAAGTTATGCCGACCAAAAGAGAACTCCAAGAGAGTTCAAAATGGGAGACCATGTATATCTCATAATTAAGCCTAGAAGGAGTTCCTTGAAAATGGGAGCTTGTGCCAAGTTGGCACCCCGGTATTGTGGACCCTTTGAGGTTCTATATAGAGTGGGACCTGTAGCCTATCGGCTAGCACTTCCTCCCACAGTAAAAGCACATATTGTTTTCCATGTTTCATTACTAAAGAAATATCTACATGATGCTAATCATATAATTGACTGGTCTATGATCCAGGTGGAACCAGAGGGAGAATTTATACCAGAACCCCAATGCATATTGGACAAAAAGGAAACCCCGCTCCGGAACTGAACCATTGCACAGGTCAAGGTGCAGTGGAAACATTTTGGCCCAGATGAGGCTACATGGGAAATGGAGGATGCCATGAAACATGCATATCTGATTTTGTTTGCATCCAAACATGAATGACATGTTGAAATATAGAACATCAAGGACTATGTTCCTTTAAGGGGGAGGGAATTGTAACACCCCATTTCCCCCAGTTTGTAAAAATAATTGGACTGGCCAAGAACTGTGGCAAACTCAGAAATGTGAATATGTGATGTCAATGGACCTTGTGGAAAAGGTCGATGAATGTGAATAATATTATGAATTTATATTGCAGGAACTGTTGAGAGGGGATATGATGAAAAAGAGACCACGATGGCTACATAAAGGCGGTGGAAGGAACCTAGAAAGGTGGCGTTAAATTCCACCTAAAATCAATACCGTATTTGGACTCCACTAGCCCGGAGAACCAAAAGCGGCTCGCTGACCCCCGAATTAAATGTCTCGCAGGCTGGTAGGTAGATGGCTCCTCGGGAATTAATGAGGGATGGGGAGGTGAACCGCCTATCCGTAGAGCCGTCGGTCCTGACTAGCGTGAGGGAAATCATGCCACACGCAACCTCGCAAGAGGATAAGGCGTGGGGGAGAAGCGATTGAGGGGGAACGACACGAGGGGAAAAAGAGAACTCTGGCATTATGCAGAGTGGGTGATAGCAGAGAGGAAGGAGAGTAACCTTCACTCCTGGTCACTGGCAAACAGAGACGCAGTCTCACAGCATCATGGTCTCAGCTCGGGGATGGCTAGTGGTAAATCCGTTGGGAGTCACTAAGACTACGGTTGGGTGGAAACGAGCATCCCTCTCAGTAGTTGCATAGCCCCTGGTGTTACTTTCTGATAAGTATTTTGCCTTTGGCATCTTGAAATATATGTATGCTGACATTTATGATCATAAGCTGTGAAATTGTGAATGATTTCATTATAAGAATGTCTGTATGGTGTCTTGATCAATACTAGTAGTTGTAAGTTTATATGGAAAGACTACGTATGGCTTATGTTCTCATAAATTGTTATTTATATGCATATTGATCTAATTCAGACTTCATGCCTGGCTCTCGGAAGAGAGATACCCTTATCTGCCTCAGATAGTACCCTGGGTAAACCTCCCCATAGAGATACCCTTCCTGAAAAGGCCCATCAAGAACCTGGGAAAAGGATGTGAAGGTGCAAGGCCTTAAGAAATCCCTGATAAGTATCAAATCGATGGACGAGATCCCATCGGGAGATCGGTGGTCACTCATGACAGTCATATTGGAAGAAGAAATTGGAGGGTTAAGCGCCTTAACCCTGAATAGGTGTTAATCGATGGAGGAGATATCGTTTGGAAATATGTGGTCACCCATGACCGTTATATTGGTAGGAGAAAGTAGGAGGTAAAATGCCTTATCACTTTGTCTTTCTATGTCTTCGTGGGTAGCGAAGCGATTGGGATCGTAGATCCCCAAGGTCCATGAGAACATCTGGACCATTGATTTTTCCATGTCTAGGAAGAAGTGGGAGAGTGCACGATGTGGGACAGATCTGAGCCATCATATCTTAGCTAGAAAACCCCAACATTCGTTGGATCTGTTAAGAGATGCATGAGGGTTAAGCCCTCATGAACAAGGGCGAAAGTCCCGAGAGAGGAGTCAGTATCGGGGATTTGGAATTTGAGATTTTGGGAGTCCTGATGACAAGGGATCATGACACTCCATGGTGAAAGTCCCGATATAGATATAGACCGTCCATCCGTGAAGGACATGTGGCAGAGATCGAGATTCCATTGGTATTTTGGATACCGGGGATTCAAGTTGACAAAGGATTTGCGTCACTGGGGGTCGCAAGTCGCGAAATCGTGAAACAACGAGGACCGTTCATCTGAGGGAGGACACGTGGATGATAATTCCTTGACCCCTCTCCACCTTTGCAAGCAATGCATGAATAGGATCCCTTCAGAGGATCCCATGGTTTTTAATGACTGTTTAATTTAAGAAAGAGATGCAAGCATTAATGCCACGACCCCCTGTTTCCCTTACAAGAGATGAAGGAATCGGGACCATAGACCCCATGGTCCATGGAAGTGCCTGGACCGTCCATCTATAGAGCACACGTGGCTGCTAGTAAGCGCTTCAGCGTTTTGGCACCCAGGAAACAAAAGGGCAAAGAACCCTTGTCTTCGCGAGTCGCGAAATTCCGATCACCGAAGACTCGAAATGGCGTGAGGTGTGATTAAGATTGAGAAAAGTCGGGATTTGATCGTGACCATTGATCATTCCCAAAATACCACGACCGTCGATCTTGGTTGAGGGTCACCGCCATCCATCGAAGGGACACGTGGCTGTCGGTCAATGCTTCGGCGCTTCAGCATATAGGGAACCAAAAGGCAAGAAACCTTGCCTTCGCGAGTCACAAAATCTCGATACCCGAAATCCCGTGGACCGTTGGATCCACGCTCCTAAGAGTCATCGATCTCTTACACGACTTTCCATATCGGAATTCGGAGATTTGAATGATGAAGAGTCTTGGAGTCATTTCATTTTGAACTCCCGAGTACCAAAACCCCGAAAGGATCCATACCATTGGATCAGGGGAGGCTTACAACCGTCGATCTCCCTTTGGAGGGAAACTTTGGAGACCTCATATGTTTCGGGGATTTGAATGGGGAAAGGTAGAAGTTGTGTATTGCAATTCCCTGAATCGCGAAAAGCCGATAAGCTCTTAGATGGCTTAAGCGTGTGGACACAGTATAGAGTCATGTAGACAAGACCCCAAGAGAGAAACTTGCCCCTTGCTAGCCCCGTCGGGGTTTGGTGTTTCGTTGTTTCAAGCTTCGGGGTTTATAGAGTCGAGAGACTCGACATTCTGGTAGCATCGAGTCGCGAAGTGCGAAAAGACGTCGTGTTGATTCGGCCCATAGTCGTGAACTACAATCATATGGAGGTGGAAAAAGGAAAGAGCTAGCCTGCACTAAGCCCTGTAGGACTTCGGGGATTCTTATTGTTGAGAAATCAACGAAAAAGTTTGATTTTCGTAGTGGGTATGTGACATTAACATATAGGATCTCCAGCCTAATCAAAACATAAGCATCCTATATTATAATAATTGGCTCACCAGCCTATATAACATATCATATACACAAAGGCTCCATGTCCTCAACATCGCGCACATTTAATATGTTGCACACGGTATCCAGGAATGTGCACACTTCCTCATTTTACTGCGCAGTACATGCGTGCACTATGCCATGAAATGTGCATACAAAAATGATATCAAAATAGATCACCATCTTAAGTACATTTGTATTTACATTTACAATTGGGTTCGGCCTTAGGGATATTACAATCCCCTCCCCTTATTTATGCATTGTCCTTAGTGCATCATGTACCCATGTACAACTAAATTTCAAAAATCCTCAAAAAGATGCGGGTATTTTGCCTGCATTGCATCCTCATGCTCCCAAGTAGTGTCCTCAGGACCATACCAGGTCCATTGGACCTTTACAAGCCCTATGACTCGATTCTGGAGTTGTTTGATTTTCCGGTCTAGAATGCGCACCAGATGCACTTGAAAAGCCCCTTCTTGCTCCTCCTGAATCACATTCCAATCAATAACATGATTAGTATCAGGTATATATTTCTTTAGCAAGGATACATGGAATACATTATGAACAGACATAGATGCAGGTAATGCAATCATATAAGCTATTGGACCAATCCTCTCTAGGATTTCAAACGGTCCACAATAGCAAGCTGCCAACTTTGAACAATTCCCCAACTTCAGGGAACTTTTGTTGGATTTCACTTTCAAGAATACATGGTCACCCACTTCAAATTCCCTATGAGTTCTGCCCTTATCAGCATAGTTTTTCTGCTTGTCTTGGGCAACCTTTAAATTTTGTTTTATTTTCAACATTTTCTCTTCCATTTCCCTGAGCAATTATGGCCCAACCACTGCTCTATCTACTAGGTTATCCTAGCTTACCGGTGTGTTACACTTTCTGCCATAAGGTGCCTCAAATGGGATCATCTTTATAGATGCTTGGTACCCTCTCTGTTTGTCCATCTGTTTCTAGATGATAAGTTGTACTAAAATTCGAATTTGTTCCAAATCCATTAAATAATCCCTTCCAAAATTTTGAGGTAAATTTTGGATCCCTGTCAGACACAATTGTCTTGGGTATGCCATGTAATCTAGCAATTTCCCTCATATAAACATCAGCAATGTTCATTGCCTTGTGAGTGAGCTTAATTGGAATAAAATGGGCATCTTTAGTAAGCTTATCTGCCACTACCATGATAGAATCATGTTGCTTGTTTGTTCTGGGCAGTTTGGTAATGAAATCCATGGTTACAACTTCCCATTTCCACTCAGGAATGGGTAATGGTTGTAGCAAACCAGCTGGGTGTCTATGCTCAGCCTTTACTTTTTGACATTCCAAACATCTGGCAATAAAATCAGCAACCTCTTTCTTCATGCCTGGCCAATAATATTGGTTGTTGACAACTGCAATAGTTTTTTGATATCCTGGGTGCCCAACATAAGGCACATTATGCATTTCTCTCAATATCTGATTTTTCAACTCCTGGGAATTTGGTACATAAATTCTACCCTTGTACATGAAAATTTCATCCTTATCTAGCTTGTATTCTTCAATTTTCTACTGCAAATTACCTTGTTGTAGTTTTTCCACTAAATCCTTGTATTGTAAATCTGATTTGGCAGTCTCTATAATTATGTGTTTCAAATCTGATTGATACATGCTAATGGTTGTATCATGCATTTCATGCACTCTTCTGTTGAGTGCATCAGCCACTTTGTTCTCTTTCCCCTTGATATTATTTATATCAAAGTCATATTCTCTTAGAAATTCTAACCATCTGCTTTGCCTAGCATTTAAAGTTGGCTGATCAAACAAATATTTCAGATTATTGTGGTCTGTCCTCACCTCAAACCTTTTCCCCATGAGGTAGTGTCTCCATTTCCTCAAGGCATGTACTATGGCTGCCAACATCAAATCATGAGTGGCATAGTTTCTTTGATGCTCCTTCAACTTTCTTGATTCATAACATATAACAAACCTATTTTGACTGAGGACTCCACCAAGTCCCTCTTTACATGCATCTGTGCATACAATGAAGTCTTCATTTGGGTTTGCTATCCTTAATATTGGAGAACTTGTTAATAACTGTTTCAAGTGTTGGAAACTCTTCTCACAATACAATGTCCACTGAAACTTCACACCTTTTCTTTGCAAGGAAGTGATTGGGTCTGCTATCTTTGAGAATCCTTCAACAAATATTTTGTAGTAGCCTACAAGACCCATGAATGATCCGACCTCTGTCACATTCTTTGGCACTACCCACTCTCTAATGTCTTCTATCTTCTCAGGATCCAATGTTATCCCATCCTTTGAAATGATATGTCCCAAATAATGAATTTTCTTCTGATAAAATGAGCACTTGTTCAATTTGGCATACAACTGATGCTCCCTTAATACTTGAAACACCATCCTCAAATGATTCTCATTCTCTTCTTCTGACTTAGAATATACAAGAACGTCATCAAAAAATACAATGACAAACTTGTCTAAATATTCTCGGAAAACACCATTCATTAAGCACATGAAGACAGCTGGTGCATTTGACAACCCAAATGGCACCATTGTGAACTCATAATGTCCATACCTTGTCCTGAAGGTGGTCTTGTTGATATCTTCTTCTTTAATCCTTACCTGAGATCTATCTTTGAGAAGATCTTTGCATCCTTCAATTGATCAAAGAGATCATCAATCCTTGGCAAAGGATACTTGTTCTTCACAATCACTTTATTCAACTGTCTGAAATCAATGCACAATCTTAATGTTCCATCTTTCTTATTCACAAAAAAGACAGGGGCACCCCAAGGTGACACACTTGGGCATATATACCCCTTCTTCATAAGCTCTTCAAGTTGCATTTGCAACTCCTTCAACTCTAGTGTACTCATTCTGTAAAGAGTCTTTGACACTAGAGTTGCTCTAGGCATTAGATTTATAGAGAAATCCATGTCCCTACTTGGGGGTAGTCCTGGTACCTCCGTGAACACATCTTCAAAATCTTCCAATACTGCATAATCTTCCAAATTTGGCACCTTATCTTTAGGTGTCTCCTCCATATGAGATGCAAATATTTGACACCCCTTTCTGTAACATTTCTTCAGTTGCAATGCTAAAATCTCTCTGATGGTTACTACCCTGGGAATTCTCTGCACTTTCCTTACTTTCCCTTCCTCATCCAAGAAAGTAAATGCTTTGTTATGACAGTCTAGGAGAGAATGATGTTGGTCCAACCAATCCATCCCAATTAGACATTCATAGGAACCTAAAGGAAAGATGTTCAAATCTGCCCGAGTGTTCATTCCATTCATGTCCATAAGACATGACTTAACCATCTCATTAACTTTTCTTTTGGTTCCTGTAGCCAGCTGCACCAACCAAGATTTCCCATGCTTGCTTCTTGGAAAATGAAAAATTTCCACCATATTAGGATCTATATAACTATGACTAGATCCTAAATCAATTAAAATAGCAATGGTTTGGTTGTTGATCATACCTTCCACTTCAATCATATGTGACTAATACTCTGCCTGCTTGTTGTCCAGGGCTGCATAGATCCTAGGTACCTTTCTGCCCATGTCCTCCACTATTTCAGCTTGTTGTACATTGTGAACAGTCCTCCCTTTTTCACCTCTGTGAGGACAATCTCTGAACATGTGATCCCCTTATACAACCCCAACATTGAATAGGTGGTTTCCTTGGACTTTGACTCCCTGTGTTAATCGTTCTGGGTTCTTTAGGATTTTGTTGTCCCTGAGGATTGTTTCTGAAGAATGGTGGCTTGTATCCCTTCTTCCTATGATCCACCTTGAATTTCGTTTTGGTCTTCCCAAGGTTTTTGGAATGTTGGCCTTGATTTTTGTTGATCATATAGGCATTTATCTCACCTTATGGTCTCCTCCAATGTCTTGGGATAATCATACTGTATTTTGTCACTGATAAATGATGGCAATCCACTCAAATACCTTTGAATCTTCATTGTCTCATCCTTGATGAAAGAGACATACTTCAACAGTTCTAAAAACCTTCTCTCATATTCATCAATGGTCCTACTCCCAATATTGAGTTCAAAGAACTCTTTCATTTTCTTGTCATAGTATCTCTTAGTCAAGTATTTCTTCTCAAAATACCTCTTGAATTCCCTCCAAGTAACACTTTTCTCTTTAATGTGTTGCACCTACACAAGTTGATCCCACCACATGGATGCCTTTCCCTTGAGTTGATAGATGGAAATTATACCCTCTGCATGAGAAGAATAATTATGCAATTGAAAATACTTTCTCATGCCCAACAGCCATGTCTCTACATCTCCATCCTTCTTTTGCTCACCATCAAAAGTAGGAGGTTTGATTTTGTTCATTTATCCTTGTAGTTCATCCACTCCATAACTCTTATGCTTCCTAACAGGGGATGGAATTGATTTGTTGTGTTCCCTCTTATTGGAATGCCTTGGGGAGTGATGGTGATGTCTTCTAACACTTCTTGATTTTATTTTCTCATCATGAGACTTGTGACTTCCCGATTTGTTCGAGCACTCTCCTTATTCAAATTATTTTCTATTATGTTCAATATCTGTAATAAATTCATGTTGAAGTCATCCTACTGCTCCTTATCTCTCATAAGCCTTTCATTATCATCCTTATGGCTTTGGACATCCTTCTGCAAATTTTTAATGGTCTCTTCCATATTCATGTTTTCATTCCTTTCTTCTCCATGTCCATTGGAGTTTGTTCCTTCGATGCTCAAATGGACATCCATCTCTCTGACTTCATCTTCCTGGATGTAATTACCTTGTGCCTCTTCCATTACTCTAGACTCTAATTTTTTCTTAGTCTAGTTGTTGTTATCTCTGCAGAATGTGTAGCCAACAAAACCTTGTCAGGCTAACTGTTTTAACAATTTCATGAAAATGTGAACCATTTTGGTTCACTAATATATATCAGAATTATTTCTTCTGATTTCCTGGAAATTTGAATGCCTTGATCAATTTTTTGGGTGGATAATTATATTCCACTATCCAAGACCTTTCTAACTCCTACTCACATGCTCAATTCTGAGTTTTGAGCAGAAAGTTATGGCTCCATGGAGCTAGTTGGGTCTTATAATTTACCCTTCATTGTTTCTGTTGTATCTTTCTCATAAAAGCTCCGTTTGACAGAAACTTAACACCATTAGAAAGATCTATCTTAACTCTTTTATTTGAGCTACAGAGACAAAGTGTTCCTTGGCATACTTTGTGCCTTGGAACACTCTGTTCTCGTGGTTTTTGAGTTGATAAAAATGCTCTTAAGGCCCTAAAAAACAAGCTACAAAAAGGTGACATTCAAACAATATAAAACGTCGCGAAAATTCGTTGGTTTTCTACTATTCTTCACCCTTCAAACAACTTTGCACACACAAATTTCAATCTGTGCACCCATATTTACCATGTTCTGCAACATCACAAGGTAAATCATGCTTCACGCACTTTAAAACCACTGTGTATCACTTCTTTGTCGCGCCAATAACTTGCACGCACTTTTGTGTCACGTGCCAATATCTATCGTGCACAGTTTTGGTTCTTGCACTATTACCCATTGCGCACAGTTCTTTGTATCGTGCACTGATATTCCACATGCATTTCACTCTATGCATTGCACCATGCCAAAGTTCAATATGCCCCCACCGCGCACAATAATATGCGCACACCAACCAAACTCCTATGTGCTTTGCAATACTACACACACCATGTGCACCATTACTACGTGTGTGCACACCGCGCAATGATAAATTTTTCACACGCATCCGAACACAATATTCCTCTATGCGGTGCCACAATTTACCACGCGCACCTACACACCAACATTTTTTCGCGTTGTACTAAATTTTTATCGCGCGCACCCGCACGCTATCTTTCCACGCAGCACCAAAATTTAACGCGTGCATCAGCACGCCAATACCTTGCCGCACAATGACGAATTTTACCTATCCTGAGATTTTCACTGCTCTACATGAATTTTTGGTGCGCCCAACGGTGCACATTCACCTTTATGCACATCGATTCCTCATGAATTCTGCTACAAAAATTGGGTTTTTTTCCCAATTCACCATAGACATTCTGCAACTATGAAATTCGTTCAATTTCACCCCGATAACACCAGCTCAACTATGTAATAATATATCGTTGTGGGTTGACATTTCTGGAATGAATTTTTCCCAAACTCAATTCACGAATTGGGAATTTTAACTATACAACTCCCTCCAACTGTCATGGATTCACTGTAACTTCCAATTCGACCAATTCTAGGTCCGAATTTGCTAGAACATATATTAAATCAATAATATCTCATCACTTGGCTAAATTTCTCCATTTTCTCATGAATTCAACCATAGAAATTGGGGCTTTTCCCCATTTCCACCTAGTTGTTGTTACTTTTTACCATGGACATTCTACAAACTGAAATTTGGCCACTTTGAAATAAATTCTCTGTGACATTTTTCTTCAACTCAAATTTCTCGGCCCATCCAGGCTCAGTGTTGAAAACTAAAGCTTTGATACCATATTGTAACATCCCCGACCACCCATGGCCAGGCCATGCTACGACAGAGAACACTTACGTTCTCTCTGCGGAACATATTGTAACATACCCAGCTTCTATTCTAAGCTATGCTACATAAAATTTTCTAACTGCATGCATTTTAAACATACACACACAACACTCTTGTGTAAGCTTTATATATAAACATAACAGACAAATACATTACGTAAATGCACAATTCACATTGAAACAACAGTAAACATAGACATGCAACATATACATGAAATACCCAAAAACCTACAGACAATTATAACCACGCATATGATATACCCATAAAATAAACACGTAGATAACAATGCAACATGTAATTTTATCACACAGTTAACACTTATCTTTTTAATAATATAACCAACTACGTGCAGACCTTCCACGAACCTCCCAGCCTTAGACCACACTGTTCATCACTCTCAACAGTGAGTCACCCCTGAGCTAGGACTAAACTCCACCTGGGTAAAGGGTTCCTAACCAGGCTAATGGCTCATGGAAAATAGGAAAAACTCCATCACGGGTGCCTATTCAAACTAACATCCCATAGTCTCTCATTCCCCACATGACTGTCCCACCCAAGGAAGTGTGCCCCTTCTCTTCTCAACAGTCCCTCGACTGCCCCACTTCCCTTCCAGGGATTCAACAACAGGCTGGACAGGAAGTCTCGGAGCCCTATAGTTGAATTTTAGCACCTTCAAGAAATCAATTCCCAACAATTCTCTCACCCAGAGAGAAATTTCTCACGGGCCTGACAACCTGCCTCTTCAATATCCCATGGGCCCGACAACCCACTTATTCAATCCATCTTCCCAGCTAACCAACTACACCAACCTATGTGTCCATGAATACAAGTTCAGATACAGTGAAATGAATGTCTGAGGATAACTAACTGCGTGAGTGAAAATGGTCATGGAAATCATGGCTGAATGATGGAAGGAATGATGGAAAATATGATGGTCTGAATGATGGGGGGGCTATTAAAATGAACTAAGTCCCAACAATATGTATGCATGTCCCCAACTTGACACTTGTCATGTTGGGAGCTACTTTGGTCCACTTGTCCCCAACTTTAGAACTTAGGATAAAATAATTATCCATACTTTATGATTAAAGAAATATTAATATAATATTCCTTTTTGGCTCAGGCTCCCTAGATTAGAGCCTTTCCTTAACTTAGCCCCTCCCTTTCCCTAACTAGTGGAGTTTAGTCCCCCATCTCTTTTATCGTGGTCGGTCTTCACACAACGATGTATTTTATATTAAATATGAGACATGTACAAAAACAGGCACATTGGCCTTTAATATCCAGGCTCTCTGGCCTAATCAAAACATAAGCATCCTAGCTTATAATAACTGGCTCACTAGCCTATAAAATATATCATATACACAAAGGCTGCCTAGCCTCAACATCGCCCGCACTTAATATGTTACGTGCGGTATCCTGGAATGTGCACACTTCCTCATTTTACTGCGCAGTACATGCGCGCACTATGCCATGAAATGTGCATACAAAAATGATATCAAAACATCTCACCAGCTTAAGTACATTTGTATTTACATTTACAATTGGGTTTGGCCTTAGGGATATTACACATGGTATACCCAAGATAATTGTGTCTGACAGAGATCCTAAATTCACATCAAATTTTTGGAAAGGATTATTTAAAGTATTTGGAAGGAATTTGAATTTTAGCACAACTTATCATCTAGAATCTGATGGGAAAATAAAGAGGGTGAATCAAGTGATTGAAGATATGTTGAGGATGTATGTGATGGATAAACCATCAAAATGTGAAGACTATATACACTTGGTAGAGTTTGCTTACAACAATGGGTACCAAGCATCTCTAAAGATGATCCCATTTGAGGCACTTTATGGAAGAAACTGCAACATACCTATAAGTTGGTACAACCTAGCAGATAGAACAGTGGTTGGGCCAGATTTGCTTAAGGAAATTGAAGAGAAGATGCCAAAAATAAAGAAAAATTTAAAGGTTGCTCAAGACAGGAAAAAAATCTATGTTGATAAGAGAAGAATTCACAATGAATTTAAAGTGGGTGATCATGTATTACTGAAAGTGAAGGACAACAAAAGTTCCTTGAAGTTGGGAAATTGTTCAAATTTGGCAGTTCGTTATTATGGGTCGTTTCAAATCCTAGAGAGGATTGGGCCTATAGATTATATGATTGCATTACCTACATCAATGTCTATTCATAATGTATTCCATGTATCATTTCTCAAGAAGTATATACATGATGCTAATCATGTTATTGATTGGAATGTGATTTAGGTGGAGAAATAAGGCGCTTTTCAAGTGCATCTGGTGTGCATTCTGGACCAAAAGATCAAGTAGCTTTGGAATCAATCTATAGAGCTAGTAAAGGTCCAATGGACCTGGTACAGTCCTAAGGATGCAACTTCGAAGCACGAATATGCTATGTGGGAAGAATACCCATATAGTTTTGAAGATTTTTGAAAATCTTGATGGTAATATGTAAATAAGATGAACTGAGGACAATGCATAAATAAGGGGAGGGGAATGTTATACGCTAAGGCCGAGCCCCAGCTAAACTATAAACATGTTTGCCAATTGATTATAAGCTAGGAGGCTTATGTGATGATTAGGCCGGAGATCCTAGATGTTAAAGGCTAGTGAGCCTATTTTTGTATATGTAAACACTCATATCATTAATATAAATACATCGTTGAGTGTATACCGACCACAATAAAAGAGTATGGAGGACTAAGATCCACTGGGAAGGAAAAGGGAGGGGCTAGGAGACTAGGAAAAAGGGCTATGGTTGAGGGCTTAACTCCAAGAGAATTTTATATTATTATTTCCTAAATACTATGGTGAGGATAATTATTTTATCCTAAGTCTTATGGAAGAGAGACTGAATCACAAGTGGAGAGAAAACGTGCTCCAGGAGAGCCATGTGTCAATCATGGTGCATGCAAATATATCTGGGGAAAATAAGTTTGTTTTTGGATCTTTTCCCATTCACCTATGCTTGCAGCCATTCACACAAGAATCCATTGACTTGATCAGTCGAAACTCTCCATGCCTTATGCACCTCTGGAACCTGCAGACACTCTGATCTACCCCATACATTCTTGTTACCAGTAGTAATCGTACCATCTTGGGAGGAGTAGCACCCATGTACCTTGGTATTATGGGAAAATCCTAAAACATACTCGTTTTTTGTTTCTACATTCACCTAAGATGGTTTCTGGTTGAATAAAAAGATGGGTTGAAGAAGCAAGTTGTCGGGCCCGTGGATTGAAGAAGCCAGGTGAGAGAGGTTGTTGGGGAAGTGATTTTCTAGAGGGAGCTCAACTGTAGCTATAGTGCTCTGTGAATTCTTGTCCGTTCTGTTGTTGAATCCTTAGAAGGGAAGTGGGTCAGCCGAAGGACGGTTGAGGAGAAAAGGGGCACACTTCCTAGGGTGGGATAGACATGTGGGGAGTTAGAGGTTGTAGGTTATTGGTGTGAGTTGGCTCCTAGTACGAAATCCTTCCTTTTGACTATGCAACTTCATGTTGTCTCAGCCTAGCCTAGGAATCCCTTTACCAAGGTGGATTTTAGTCCCAGCTTGGGGGTGACCCACTGCTGAGAGTGATCAAAAGTGTGGTCTAAGGCTAGGAGGTTCATGGAAGTTCTGCACACAATCGATGGTATTCTATAAAAAGTTAAGTATCAATTATGTGTTCAATTGCATGTTGTGTACTCATACATGTCTTATATTTATGAGTATTGCATGTATATGATGTATGTATAGGCTTACTGTTATTTCTGCATTAATTTATGTGTTAGCAGAATGTAATTATATGTTTAAGTTTTAAATGTATGATGTTCTACAAGAGTTCGTATGTGGCATTTCCTAGCAGGTCTATGGTTGGGTATGTTACAATTTTGAATATCATAAACAAGAGAAGTTTGAAATTGTGGCATTCCCCGACCTGGGAGGTCTGAGGTGTTCTACACTATTGGAAATAAATTTTGAATTGCTCCATAAGATCCTTTTCTCATCAAGGTGGTTGTCTTTCTTAAGTTGATCCCACCACATGGATGTCTTTCCTTGCAAGTGATAGGTTGCAATTCTTGCTTTTACCTCTCCATTGAAAGTTGGTGGTACAAGATGTGTACCTCAGGTCTTCTTCTTTATCTCTTAATAGGAAACACACATGGGTTTCTCCCTAGCCAAGAACTTGCATGGGTTCTTCTGGTGGATTTCCTTAGAGAATGATGGTTCATGCTCATGCTTCTTGATTGCCTATCATTCCCATGATCATTCCTTTTGATATGGGATCTGGATTATGTCACTTTTCTAGCACTAGTTTCTTGATTTGTGTGATAGTATTTGTTAACTTTCTTATGAAACATATTCAAGCTCTGAAGTACCTCTTCCTGAGCCTTCATAATCCTTTCATTATTGGCCCTATAGCTCTGCACTTCTCTATGCAGGCTTCTCATAGTTACATGCTCTCTTCTACCTCTCCTTCCATTAGACTCTATCTCGACATTTCCCACGCTGACCTGAAGACCTATGAACTCTCCCTCATGGTTGTAATATCCATGGGCATCTTCCATAACTCCAATCCTCATATAAGAACCAAATTTGTTTTCATGTACCTCTAATTCTACAAGAAATGTGCATTTAATCATTATTGTTAGAACATGCATACTATAAAACATTTCATTAATTAGAACACAAGTTATTCTTCATATAAATTTATGAATAACAAAATGCACTAATTCAAAATATGATTCCTTAGAAATATTTATCTTCGAAACAATTATCCAACGATTGTAATCATGTCTCATTCTGAGTTATGAGCAAAAAGTTACAACAACACATTTTGCAATTTCCACTCACTTACTAGTGCAGAATTTACTTTATTACTTTATGATAAAATTTTAGCACTAAATTAAAAATTATGGCTGGATAGATGTCTTCTCCTCCTCAATACCTTTCGAGCGACTATTCATTTTCTCAAATAATACCTATGAGATGAAAGTTATGGTCTGGAGAATTTTAAACCGTTTTCCCATTGTATCCCTATATACTACATGTGTCTTCTTTCTCTTCCAACACATTTTTACATACCCAAATTCCAAATCTCGCTTTATGGGTGTCTTCTATAGTTCATAGGATTTCTATAAACTACTCTTATGCCTAAAATGTACTTCTAAGCAAGGCGTTATTCCCTCTTGAAGTAAAGTGGTGCCAAAAATATACCCTTTATAGTTTCAACAGTAACTTTCTCATACGAGCTCTGATTTGTCTCCGGAGTATCTCATTGGAAATCTTTCTCTGAGTTCTTTTATTTAAGCTACATAGACTCTATATGGTGCCTACGACACTTTCATTTTAGAAAATTAGAAATCCTAAATTAGCCTACCCTACAAGGTCTTCCTGGCTTCATAAATGAGTTGGGCAGCAGTCCCTCCATCGTCCTAGGGTGAAGGCATTAAAGAAAGGGTAGTGTTTACCATACATTGTTGATATACGGAGGTACTAGCCCTTTAGACCTGGAGTATTTTAGTTACGTGCACACTCTTTAAAATAGGTTACCTCTAAAGCCTGGAACTCCTCTATCTAATGCTTGGGAGGCCCAAACAATGGGATGAGAGGTGAGTAGTGAGCCAATTAAGTAATTCCTTCAACCCTAAAAATTCCTTGCAAGGTTATGACCTTCAAAATAATGAAACATTTCATAGCAAATTGATTGTTTTACTGTTATAACAGTCCTACAATCCACATTGTTGATCTCAAAATCAAAATAAATCTCAATCGTTGATCCACTAAACCTTCCATAGGCCTACATATGAATCTCCATTTTCAATCCCCAACTCAAAGCAATTTGGACCGTTGATTTGAGCTCCATTAGCGATCAACAATTGATGATTTCCTTTTGTAAACCAACTTGTTCATTGATTTCCCCAAATCCTGGTCATTGGCCATCGACCATCGACTGTTTCTCTTGGAAAACCAAGTTTTCCCACAAATCTATCCAAACCCTGATCATCAGTGATTAGCTATCGTAGAATTCCCTTGACAACCAACAAATTTTGTCGAACTCCAATCATCGGCCATCAACCATCTCTTGTCTGACATGGAAACTATGGTGACATGGAATGGCACATAGATGATGATGTGGCATGACATGTGGATGCTGACATGGTGTGACACATCATCCTAAGGTGTCAACTTTGCTGACCTACCATGAAACGTGGATGATGACATCGCATGACACATCATCATCCTCTCTCCTTCATTGGTGATCATAAAATTTTCTTGGGTGAACCAAACACCTCATTGAAACTACCAACCTGACCATCGACCATCGACGATTTCTATTGGTGAACAAAACACTTTACCTAATTTTCCTACCTAACCATCGGGCATCGAAAACTTCTTTTAGTGAGTGGAACACTTCACTAATTCAATCGACCCGACCATTGGCCATCGACAAATTCTCTTGGCCAACTCCAACGCTTGGAAATTTTCGACCAAAAACAAGATGAATTAGGGTCGTCTATTTTCTAAGCCCAGATGATCTTGAACATTGATTAGCTCATTTTTTTGAACCTTCGGAAACTAATCTAGATCGTGTATCTATCCCTTTTCCCAACTTCCGAAAATGAATCTCGATCTTCGATTTGATAGACCTTTCCAAACTCTGAAAACCTTATAAATTTTTAAATTTATTTACAATGAATGTGGGTCGTTGATCTCAAAATCAAACATGATCTCGACCATCAATTCACCAAACTTTGTCCAATTCTCAAATGGACATTAAAACACAAATTTTGACCTTCCAACTCAAATTTAGCTCTACAAATCTATAGATTGATTCCCTATATCATCTTTGAGAGGGTTCTAAGGAAATTTCACTTGAAATTGCTCACGAATTTGGGGATTTCACCATGATTTTCTTTGTTTTCCCCCAAATTCATCAAATATCGAATCTGTAACAATGAATTGTCCAAATTCATAGTGGTTCTTGGCCCATACATGTCCAATGTTGAACCAAAATTTCTAATACTAATATGTAACAACCCCCATCTGAATTTAGGATCATTACTACACAGAACACATAAAAAATGATTTTTTTCTACTAACTATTTTCATGTAGCTTACCAACTATGAATTACAACTAGATTTAACTATTGTCTGATATCGTTAATTAAATTCATATACAACATGCTAAAAATGACATGAATGCATTTTAATAACTCAACACAACAACATATAATTCCATTTTAGACACAGAGTTTTTGCACAACAATTTGACTCATAAATGTAAAACATACAATAGATAAAACAATTATCTTTTAAAAATGGTTTTGCAACCATTTGTTTGGGATGGAAATTCCACCCAACCATATACATTTTGTTCCATATATCAACAACAAGTCATCCCCAAGCTAGGGTTAGCAATCCACAAAAGAGGGTGATTTGTCAATATCCACTCACAACTCAGAAAAACCCACAACTCACTGGTATTCTCCTACAACTATCTCGATTTTACACCATCTCTCTTTCTCTCGACCTTCCCAACCCAATGAATTTACCCCTTCACTGCTCTCAATCCATCAGGAATCCCATTAATTTATCAGGGTCTCTCTGGAACAGGTAATCATGAATCTCTTTATTGGGAATTCAAGGGAACTCACTACCAGGCAAAATGCCAACAAACAATGGAAAAGACTTGTTGTTACAGTTCAACTCACACAAGAGTTCCCTCTTTAGGCCTAACAACCTAGCTCTTTAGTCTTTTTCTCCAAGTATGCTCCATAAACTCTCCAAAATTCACCCTCCATGGTCACTCTAGCTCTGAGCTCTTCTTTTCTACTCTCCCCATGTTGTTCATGCAAAAATATTGACTATCTAAAACTATTTTGATTTCCCATACAAATTTCCTCTCTTGGGCTTACTTGATTGACTTACACTCTTCCCTAAAGTGATTGTACTCAACCCCCATACTCCCAATAACTATGGGATGTGACTTTTTCCACCCACTCTCTTATATGAATTCAATGATTGGGTTCTTCTATACTCAAGGGAAATTTAGAAGTTTAATACATAATGATACTAAAATTATGGAATGTGGGTTGAATCAATAGACATAGGTAATTCCTCCTTGGATTCATCTTAGAAATTCTCTTAGAACTCTCCCCGCCCCCCCCCACCCGCCCCCTTTCTTTTGGATTATTCATCCCCCATCTATGTCCATAACCCCTTATAAAGATGGCATCACATTTTATTTATTAAAATTCACAAATACAATTTTCATATACATCACTTGGTTGTGGCCACACATTATATCTATATTAAGCATTAACTAAAATTGGGATTATAGTGGGGACGTTACATGCATGTATCATGTTATAAATCACACGAAAATGATCATATCGCCAGGGACCATCCTCTTTGAAATTGAAAACTCTCAGAATTTTCTATGATCTCTAAGGTTGATTTATCCTTTACTCTAAAAAAAGAAAGCTTTTGTTGGTAATGGAAGGAAAGTATTTTTATTTTTTGAGGAAAAATGGACATAGTCCGAGTTCAATCTTATCTTAAATATTACAAAGAAAAAATTATGGGATTAAGGAAAACTGGTAGCCTATAGGGTCTCAGCTCAAATCGATAAATTCTTAAGAATGTATAATTTTATGAAATATATCGATCTCAAACCTTTATTTATCGTCCTAATTGTAAGGAAGATTTGCACTCATGGAAATATCTCGGGGGAAATTCATTATGAATCAAAACATATGCAATGACCATCACCTGATCAATAAAATTCTTATAACCATTTTTCTAACTAAGAATTTTTACAATATTAATCCATTTAGTGGCTGAAAGAAAATTCCCCCCTGTTGATCTACTTTCTTCAAATCTAGAGACTTGAAATGGATTGATTGTTATATATCAAAAGATAAACTAAGTATGATTAGTACCTAAAACTTTTCCATTCTTAAAAAAATGTTAATTGTTCATGGATAGTATCAAAAAGGAAACCAACATAATTAAACTTTGTAGATTGATCTATTTTGAGAATAAAACCTAATATAGTTCCATCGACCAGAGTATCACTATCTTGGCTAAGGATCATACAAATCATGGTTATAACTTCTCATGGCTCTTTAAAAATGTCTAGCAGCTTCTCACTTGAACGCTTGCATTTTTTGTATATAAAAATAGTACAAATACGAAGGTGACAACCTATTTACATTTTAAATTAACGTTTATTAAACCGAAAAAAAGAACACATGTTGGTTCGCTATTAGTCTTCAATTGAACGTGTGACCACCAAAATTAATGTTTCCAACTACCAAGTGACAAGGTGGCGGGTCCCTAAACCGGGGTGGTGTCAAATATTTTAAAAATGTTTTTTGAAACATTTTAAAGCTCCAATTTGAATATAACGATGCCACATGTATAGGATGTGGTTTGGTGGTTTCAAAGTTTAAAGTTTTGTTATTCTTCGATTACTTAAACCTCCAAAGTTAATCTACTCAGTTGATTAACTTTGTTTACAACCATCAGATCTAAAAAGAAATTACATTGTGTTTTATGATTTTAATTAATAACACAACCCAATTGATTAATGTTTAATAATACTTTAACCTTAATTAATCGCTTTACATTTATAAATAAAATTTATTAAACAATTAAAAAGAATTTTGAAATTTATAATATAATTTTCAATTATTCAAATTAATCAAGTTTTAGTTACAACACCTCCCACACCCACCATAATTATAATGTTTTAATGTTAATGGATACAGTGGAGTTTTAAAAATAAAAATTTGTTATTGTTCTTATTAGTCCCTGCCGAAGGCATAGAGGGACTATAGCGATCGATAATTCATTGACTTCATATTAGTTTGTCCTTTGACTAAATCTTTTTGCATAATATTTGTTGTTGGAACTAGGGAACTACAAACATTGATTTTTATATAATAAAAAATACCATATATGTCATGATCTGTTTGGATAAAAGATTGGAGGTCTTATTGCCAGCTTTGTTATTCCCAATGTTTTATATGTTAGCATATCCAAAGATTTTGATCATATACGGTCTTTTTGAATCTTTACTTTTTTCTTGAAATGTTTGGATATCCAAAGTTTTGAAGATAGAGAGTTAGTTTTTTATTCGTTGACTTCATATTAGTTTGTCCTTTGAATAATTTGTTTTTTTTACATAGCCTCTATTGTTCGAACTATTGTTACTATATTTTTTTTATTGTTATAAAATAATATAATAAAAGTTTTCCGTACGTAACAGAGCTGCCACATTGCATTCTTTCTTAAATGTTTACACAACAGTCCTGACAGACTTAAATGTTTACCTAACATGCCTCACAGCCTTAAATGTTTACTTAACAGGCCTGTTACAATACATTTTCCTCCGAGTTTTTTTTATGCAATGTTCTCTGCAGCGAATATGGGCAATAATGTTCTTCAGTGGCATTACTAGTTCATTGGTTCATGCTTGCTCCTTGCTTGTTCATTGGTTTCTTCTTTGCATGTTGTTGTTGTTCTTGTTTTCCTATTGGTCTTGTTTCAGTTTGCACGCTTTGGTTTCTGCAACCGCGATTGGAACTGGCCTTCTGTCATTCGCAATTGACGGGTAAGTTTCGGTGCCATGTTTAGCTTCATTTTCTATTTGCAGTTTGCAGGTGAGAAATTTCACTGTTGGGGATGTCTGAGTCAAAATCCTCTTGCAGAACATCTTTGTATGTGAGGAGAAAATACGATTTCCTTTTTCTATACGTCACTGTGACTACGATGGAGGTAGGTTTTGTGTCGAACATTGGTGATCAGGAATGAGACAAAGACAACATTACAATCATGCTTCTCTAGTCGTAGTAATCACATACAAATATGGATTGCAAGAGGGTTTTGAACGCTCCCAGTATTGAAAAATACCAACCATGAAAATTGTACCTTTCTTAATTGCTTGCATAGTGGAAGGCCTTTGGAAGGTCCTCACACCCTTAAATGTTTACATGACAGGCCTCACAACTTGAAATTTTTTCTTAATAGATGTGTTACAATACATTTCCCTCCAAATTTTTTGATACAATCTTGTGTGCAATGAATTTGGCCAATATTGTTCTTCATCAATATTCCTGGTCAGATGGTTGGTGCTTTCTCCTTGGTTTGATGGATGTTGCTTATTGTTTCTTGATTCAACTTTGTAGGGATGAGGTCCTGCAACTGCACTTGGGCCTTTTGGTGCTTCTTCATTGGTTTGTTATTTGTTTCTTTCTCTTTTTTGCTTCAACTTTGCAAGGTTGGGGTCCTGCATCTGCAATTGGACTTGTTGTTATAGTTTGTGGTCCAGGGGGTTCTCTTCTGTCCTTCTCCATTCATCGGTGGGTTTCAGTTTTTGCGGTTGCATTCTTGCATTGCTTGACAGGCCTGTTGCAATACATTTTCGTCCTTTATTTTTTCTTTTGCAATGTTGTCTGCAATGAATATGGGAGATATTGTTCTTTGGCGATGTTACTGGTTCACTGGTTGTTGCTTGCTCGTTGCTTGTTGACTAGTTTCTTGTTTTCCTATTGTTGTTGTTGTTGTTGTTGTCATTCCCCATTGACGGGTGGGTTTCATTGCTAGATTTACGTTCATGTTCATTCTTTGTTGTTGTTATTTCCATTTTGCAAGTGAAAAATTTAAATGATGGAGATGCCAGAGTCAAAATCCTCTTCCAGAACATGTTTGTATGCGAAGAGAAAATTCGATTTCCTTTTTTATATGTTAGTGGGCGTTATGGAGGTGTTCCAATTGCGGATGCAGAATGCCAACCGTGCAAAACTGCAACTTCCTTAAATGTTTGCATAGTGGGAGGCCTTTACACGGTCCTTACAGTGTTACATGTTTACCTGCCAGACCTCATAGCATGAAATGTTTTCTTAACATGGATGTTACAATATATTCCTCCGATTTTTTTATACAATCTTTTTTGTAGTAAATTTGGACAATATTGTTCTTCACCGACATTCCTGTTTGACTAGTTGATGCTTTCTCATTGGTTCGATGGACGCTTCTTATTGTTGTTTGATTAAAATTTGTAGAGTTGAGGTCCTACAACTGCAATTAAGTCGCTTCGTACTTGTTTCTTCACAAACACATATCCACTTGGAAAACGCAAATTGGAACATGGTTTTATAGTTGGGCCACCAAAAAATACTATTAAGATAAAATAATATGCAAAAATTTGTAGTAGATATAAACAACATCTCTTTTGACTTGAACTAGAGTTTGTCGAGGTCCAACTCTATTTCATAGCTGAGAATGTTTTTCCCATAGTTAATGTGTTTCTATGGCTTCATAGTTATGAGACTAAGTGTGGTTGTATGAGGGATAAAGTTCTTGTCTCCCTTTCTTTTTCCTCTTCTAAACTTTCTCGTTTTTACCTTTTGTTCTCCCCCTCTATTATGCGTTTTTGGTTCTATAATTGGTCATGTTTTTGTGCTCGTGGGTTCCCGGGGTAGCGAACTGAAAAATCATCATCTCCATCTATATATTCACATCATGAGTCCGACCGACCTTGTTAAGAACCAAATATCAATATAGCATAGAAAAACCTCTGAATAAGTATGCAATGCCTTGAAAAATAGATAATTTCAGATAATAAGCCTCTTCGAGGGGGAAACCTCCTTTTACCCCACATAAATGTTCAAGTACAAGATGATTCCAAATGAAAATGTCTCCTTGGTATATATAGGAGACTAGGAGGTATAAT
>ML785758.1:242430-255792 GCA_009831015.1 Picea engelmannii | reverse complement strand
GGCTAGCACACTTGCAGAGGTAAATGAAATCTACAGAAGACAAGGTGTTGTGATTCCTTCATGTCTGAGCAGGAACCCCTTTAACCAAATCTCTGGCTAGCACACTTGCAGCAGTAAATGAAATCTACAGAAGTCGAGGTATTGGATTCCTTCCTGTCTGAGCAGGAACCGTTTAACCGAACTTCTGGCTAGCACACTTGCAGTAATAAATGAATTCTACAGAGGGTATGATGTTCTGATTCCTTTCTGTCTGAGCAGGAACCTTTAAACAAATCTCTGCTAGCCTCATAAAATCATCACACAAGATTGCTGATAAAAAGAATTACAAATTCCATTCAATTAACTAAGACAGAGTCAGTGGTGTTTCAGCAAAGAGAAATTCATTAAAACAGTGTTTCAGCAAACAATAGTTTAAACAAAGCATGAACATAAATTATACTAACACACTTCTAACTAATGGGTGAATCTTGTGAAGAAGGTGGGCCCTCCCTTCTCACAAGATTCCCCTGGACGAGAGGCTAGAGAAGGATACTCAAAGCAGTCTTATATTCATCTGTCAAAATATCACATTACAATTTGAAAGAATATAATACGTCCCGCTTCTCTGGAGTTGCTTCAATACATCAAAACTTCCATATCCCGAATGGTGATTTCCTCTGATTTAAAGAGGAAATCCCTTCGATAATAATTACAATGCATATCTGAGCCTTATCCTAAATCGGATCTTCTTTCTAAATCAGCATAGGACATTCTATTCTTACGCAACCGAATGCTATTACAGGAGCTGAATAAGATATTGTTGTTATGGCTGGTGTAACAGCTTCTTCTTCGTTGTTGTGGATGTTGTTTCAGCATCGCAATTCACGGGCTGTTTCAGCCACGTGAATTGCGCTCTGACTGTGTTGACCACTGACTGTGATGGTTTCCTTGTGTTTCAGCATCGTCGGTTCTAACGGTTTCCTCTGTGTTTCAGCACCTGCATCTCTGGACTGTGTAACAGCTTCATGTTTCGACATCTGCGTCTTCAAACTATAAGGCAGCTCTGTGTTTCAGCATCTGTGACCTCGGACTGTATAGCAGCTCCATGTTTCAGCATCAGTTCTGTGTTTCAGCAACAGTGACCTTGGACAGTTCTGTGTTTCAGCAATAGGCCTCAAATGCTAATCTGCAGTTTTGGACACTTATGCATTTCTAGTCAATAGTTAAGTACGAGAGTGCTGTAAAATATCATGCAAAACAGATTAAATGTATAGTAATGAGAAGGGACGTTGTATACCTTTGAGATGATCAGATAAGGTGATAGTATGAGTCTAAATGTAGGTGATCAAGAGTATAATGGTGGCAAAAAGTATAGGCAAAAAGGTACATTGTGTGGTCCTAACAGTCTGCAGGATTCAATATTGTACATATTTTCTTTTTTTGTCGGCGGTAGCCCCAATCACAGTCATTATGGAAAATGAATTTAAATTTCAAAGAATATATGTTGAAATTTTTCAAGGCAACTATTTTGGGAAATGATATCAGCTGTATTTTGTAGCTCAGTTTATCTGAATATAGAATATTTGAGGTTTTAGTATGGTTTTCTCTGGTATTGTTTTTTATTTTATTTTGTACTTTTTTTTGTGTGTGCGGTTAAACATGGACGACAAGATTTTCTTTTTGTTTCCCATCACTTCAATTTAGATAAAGGTTTCTCTGTTCGCTTCTTACATTTTACATGGAATAATAATTTGTGATAGGCCATACTTATGTGGCGCCCTCTCTATACTTAAGAAAGAAATGGGAGGACCCGTCCTTCTTTCATTCTTTGGGGTCCCATAAATAGAATGAATTAATGACTCTATTTGAACAAGGCAACTCATGTGTTAACATCATGTTCCTGTTCAATATTCTACATATATTACAGCTTATTCTATTTGATAACATCTGTACATATAAAAAATGTTACGTCGTATGTATATATATATATATATATTTCTTTTCTATTGTTTATGGGTTTCAATGAAATTTGTGAACCGAACAACATCCTGCAAATTGGAAGATGCTTTATGTTTGGACCAGAAATAATCTATTAATATATATTAATATGAATACTATTGGAATAAATATAAACACTTTCTCTTTAAATTTTCCTTGTTTTCTTCCCCTCTATTATCCCTTTGTGGTTCTATGTTTAGTCGCATTTCTATGATCACGGCTTCCCAGATTCACGGATTGGCAGATGCTCATCTTTATCTATATCTTCACACCATGAGCCCGACCGAATGTGATCCCTTTCAATACTTAGCCAATTATCTTACCACCAGGTCCTGGGTTTGCGGTATCCAACACTTATGTCCCATGTTCCGTCATATACATCTTGCACCCAAAAAAAATTCATGATCTGCAATTTATGCTTTTACTAGTCAGAACTCACCAGGGGTTCTAAAATATTGGCATTAATAAATGAATAGTAGATGTTGTTCTATGAGATACTTATCCCTTTTTCCCTTTTCTTCTTCCCGTCTATTATTGCTTTTTGGTTATATACTTAGTCGCCTTTCTATGATCGTGGGTTTCCAGGTTGGCGGGATGACAGATCTTCATCTCCATATATATCCTCACATGACGAGTCTAACCGACCATTGTTCCTTTCCATACTTAGCCAATTTTGTGGCCGCAGTTGTTGGGGCTAGCGCTTTCAAACTCTGTTGCTTATTGTTCCGTGCTATACATCTTGCACTCAAAACTTCTGTGATCTAGAATTCCACTGCAGAATCCTCAAACTCGTAAGCTTCACTCTACTAGGGTTCACAAAAGTTTCAAAGCATATGTCGTTGCCTTCCATCCCCATTAACTTCATTCCCTTCCCAATGCACATTAATTATGGTCTTACTAGTAACAATTGAACACACTGGTACGAAACAATTGGCATTAACAAGCAAAAAAACCTTGAGGACATCTCCCATTAACACGCCTTAAACTGCTATTTATAGTACTCGGAACGACCACCATTCCTTTCTATACTTAGCCAAATTTTTCCACCTGTTTTGTGATATACATCTTGCACCCAAAGAATTCCCTGATCTACAATTCCACCCCACGTTCCTCCAACTTGCAAGCTTCACTTTACCCGAATTCATAAAAAAATTCAAACCATTTATGGCTCTCTTCCATCACCGCCACAATCACGCCCTTCCCAATGCACATTAATTATTTCAACCTCTAAATTAACTTCCATTGTTATGTGACCTACAAATAGCACCCGGAGCTCCGTGATATACAAATTGACTACCGAACTCCGACATCGTCCCCTCTTTTGTGTTACACATTATGCATTAAAATGTTACGAGCGATACAATTTGACCGTTGGGGCCTCACGTCTTCTGGGGAGACCTTGTCACCCTATTTTGAATCCTCGGGTTGGCGGGTTCACGAAATGTCCAATTCCTAGTCACTGTTTCCTGTGCTGACCATCCTCGTACTTCTTTCCAAATATGCAACAACAAAGGTTTAATGATAATACATCATCATGCAACAACCGTAAAGATCGTCATTAATAAGAAAAATCCTCGAGGACTAACTATCCCTACACAACTTGTCCAGAAACATGCAGAGAAGATCTTGCTAGGTAATAAGAAAGTTATTACAAATTTCAATATATTAGCGAAAACAAGTCTGGGCTATTGTTTCCCTATTCCATACTTAGACACTTTTTCTATTGCGGGTTCCCGAACTGATGGGCTCAAAATTGTGTTTCGAATCTTCTAGGACTTGCAAACAGTGCCCAGAGTTCCGCGATATACAATTTGTCTACTGGAATGCCCCATCACGAGCCCGATTGTCCACTGTTCCTTTAAATAATTAGACACAAGTTGGTTGTATGTCCATGACGTGGTACATTTACTCTGTATTGAGTCCGGCCTACCGTTTCCTTGTTCCATAGTTAGACAATTTTTCGATTACGGGTTCTCGGACTGGTGGCTCATGGTTGTGTTTCTAATGTTTCATGGCTAGAAAACAATACCTGGAGTTCCGCGATATCCAATTTGTCCGCAGGAATGCACCATCATGCCCTCTTCTATGTTACACGTTCTTCAGTCAACACTCCAGAGAGATACAATTTGACCCTCGGGCCCTCACCTTTGCTGGTTGTATCTTGTAGACCTATTTTGAAGCGCCACCAACCACTTTCGATAATTAGCCATTCCTTAATTGTTGTTCCCTGTCCCCACCACCTTCCTACTTCTTTCTGGATATGCAATTAACAAGATTTAATGCTAACACTTCATCATGCATGAACCTTAAACATGTCATTAATGAGTGAAAGGCTCGAGGAGATATCCCACACTTCTACCATATAAAAAATGATCGTCAGACTCCCATATCATCCCCTCTTTTGTGGTACACATTTTGCACTCAAGTTCCGAGAAATACAATTTGACCCTCAAAAAGGTCTGAATCCCGTCCGATTGGTTTCCATACTTTCCCATTTCATCGAATCTCTTTCACGGATCCTCGTGTTGGCGGGTTCACGAAATCTCCAATTCTTAGTCACTGTTTACTGTGCCTGCCACTTTCACACTTCTTTCAAAGTATGCAACGACCAAGGTTTAACGCTAATAGTTCATCATGAAACAACCGCATATATCATCATTAAAAGAAAAAGGCTCGACGAGATAGTCACATTGACTATTTCCACAGAACTTTCCCAGAGATATGAAAAAAAGATCTTTCCACATAATGGGATATATATTACAAGTTTCAATATATTAGCGAAAACAAGTCCACCCAATTATTTCCCTATTCCATAGTTGAGCCACTTTTTCGATTGCAGGTTCCTGGACATGCGAGCTCATGATTGCACTTCCATTTTTCTTTGTCCTGCAAACAGTACTTAAAGTTCCACGATATACAAATTGCCCTCTAGACTGTCCCATCATGCTCTCTTCCTTGTTATGTGTTTTTCACTCAAAAAGTTTTGAGACATACAATTTGACCCTCGAGCCCTCACCTCTAACAGTTGTACCTTGTAACCCTATTTTGAAGCCCGCCTGTCTGCTTTTGATAATTAGAAACTCCTTAATTTTTCTTTCTCATCACCGCGTCTTTTGTACTTCTTTCTTAATATGCAATTAGTAACCTTTCATGCTAACATCTCACCATGTAGGAACCGTCAACATTTACATTAATGAGCGTAATGCTCGAGGAGATCTCCCATTAATATGCATTAAACCAAGATCTATGGATATTTATATTATCCCTTCATATTTTTCTTCTCAAACACGGGTCGTCACGTTGGCCCGTTCACGAAGTTTCCAATCATTAATTGCTCATTTTCATACCCTCCATGTTCACACTTCTAGGTATGCATTTACTAGTCTTTAATGCTAACAGCGCATCATGCAACAGTCGTCGAAATTGTCATTAATGAGCGAAAGGCTCGAGGACATATCCCATTCACACGCATTGGACCAAGATTTGTGCCGGGTTATATTATCCCTTCCAACTCTTCATTTCAAACATCGTCCGGAGAAAACCAACATTCTCGTAAACTTATGGCAACAACTCGAAAATAGTTTTGTGGAGATACAGTGAATATATTCAGACGTGAGGACCAAAACTTCTAGTGGTCCAGGGCATACTCTTACTATTCATCCCATTCCACCCAGAACGAAGTGATTTGGACCTCTCGAATCGCTCGTGTAGGATGCGTCCCTGAGGTTTTTGACTATGAGGAGGTGGTCTCTTGGTGTGCCAAAAAATATATTTCAAGCCAAAGAATTATTCCACTACATGGCCATTCTCTCATTTCTTTGTCACCTTAGGTCTTCCGCAAGATGTTAAGATTGTCGGAGCCAACATTGACCTTCAGAGGACAAGACTGCAAGCAGTTCCTAGAAAAACATGATAACGGGTTGGACCTCTTACCCGAGTTCCTCGAAGACCCGACAATAATTCCTGAAGATATCAACAAGTTGCAGGTCAGTTCCTTTAGAAATCCATTACGGGAAATTGCTTGGTTGTTTACAAGAATAATGGGACAGGAATCCACGATAAGCATTTCTTGTATAGTTATTTATATTTTGTACTTCATAGTCAAGGAACAATTCATTTTTTATTGGGGGAAGCTAATTTCCATTGAAATATGTTCCCAACTGTCACGATTCAAAGAAGAGAATAAATTTTATATGTCATGCTACTTGATTTTCTCCATAGTGCATTGATTTCCATTTCCAAAACTGTCTCTGTCCAAGAAAATAAACAATGAATTTGACCCAGTAACATTCTCGTACCAGGCCTTGTGGAGGCACAAGGAATCCCATTATTTTTATGAGGTTTTTAATGACTTTGTCTCAATTTTCAAAGATTTATTGTTAGGAAAGGATGCTCCCCGGATGTTTGGCTAGGAAACAAAGTTTTTGAACAGGAAGGGAAGACTTGAACGAAAGGAAAATCACAATGTAATAATGATCTTTGGCTCCAAGGAAAATCCTTCTTTCCTTGTCACATCATAGACAAGATTTTTCTTACAGAAATAGTAAGGCAATACAACCACTAGTTGCATTTTTTCCATGGCAAGAGAAAAAAACAGTTCATTCCTCTGCCCTAGAAAGTCGGGGACTTCGTGTTCAGAAACGTCAATAAGATTGACGAATTTGCAGGCCATTTCAAGAAATTGAACCTAAAATATGCTGAAAGGATAAAAGGGTTTGACCCTAATGGGATTTTTCAAGAAAATGTACTATCAGTTGGCTTTAGAAGCTCTTTTATCCATAGACACCTGACCAAAGACAGAGACAATGACGAAAACACTCCTGCTTCTGACAATTGCGACGTAGAGACATTACAAAGTGTAATTGAATTGTATAGACAACATAGAAAAAGATTCGGTGAGAATATTGTTGAGTCTCCGGCCATCATTCCCAAGAGAACGATATCATGGATCATTGCTTCAACGGCCCGCCCTAGTAAGAAAGAAACCCATAAATATTCAAATGGAGGACGAGATAAGAACCCTCCTCGCAGAAAAATTGATAGTTCTCACAAGCTTCCCCTGACAAAGAAGAGAAAAAACATTGTAGAGTAGGCGAAAGAAACCGAAATTGAAAGTGAGGACATGCAACTTGGAACATCTTTGGATGCCCTGTTCCATAAAGTTGATCCGCCTGCAGACGTGATGCACCATAGTTCCACAATGGAAATAGTTGAGACCGGAATTTTTGACAAAGATGAATCCTTTGTATTCCAAAGCGTTGTTTTTGACAGCCAATCTAAAAATTTAATTATTGAAAAGAGAGATGTAACAAATAAGAAAGGAAAATCTCATTTAGAGATTAAGTTTAGGAAAATGCAGTTGTCCCAAATCTCCTGATTTCACCACGCAACCGCTGATGCTCTTGGTGATTCCATTGGAGGAATTGAAGCGGAGAATGCCAGATTGAACAACTGGATCAAGGAATTGGAGGAGGCTTTCATTGCTACCCCAGTGTTTTCTAGTTCTTTAGCAAAAAGCGTGCCTGCTATCGTTGCTACCAAGTTAAAAGGATCCTCCAACCTCCTCACATCATGCAGAGCCTATGTAGAGAAGAACATCAAGAAAAGAATGCAGCAAATTACTGAAGCCTGGAAATCATCACAAAATATAGCTTCCTTTCGAAAGAGGGAAAATGATTTTCACGGACATTTGCAGACGAATTTAACAAATGAAGAACCTTTCTATGAACAAACGATGATCCCTTTTTCCAACCATGTCATCAACAACTCGGATCTGAAAATAAGACAAGAGGATCTCTCCTCCCCAAAGCAGGTCAAACATTTAAAAGCATGCTGGAAAGAGAAAGTTAAGAACCTACAACTCATTGTCAAATCATGTGAACAAGCCATATTAGAGAAAGAAGAATTATTCAGAAACCTGATCCAAATAGACTTAGCCGGAAGTACCAACGAGGTTCAAGACCCAAACTTAATCCTCAAATCCTTTTCCTTAACCAAGCAAGCCTTTGATGAACAACCTGATATTTTAAAGGGGTTGTGTTTAGAAAATTTTTACAACATCCTTGAATATGGTGAAGATGATGTCGAGAACTGGCTAGTGTACTATTCAACACACAATGAATAAATTGAACAAGCTTTGCATAGTATTTCTATGGATCTAAGGAAATTAGAAAACGAGTTTTTCGACATAGAAATCTGGGATGAAATCAACGTGGACCCCATGAGAAGCTACATTGAAGAATGGCTCCAAAGGAGAATGGACAAGCTCACCAATGAAGGGAAACGACCAGTTTGCACGATTCTAGTGATCGTCGACGAGAGCAACAAAAACGCATCAGCTTCATAGTAAGTCTATACTGATCACATCTTGCTTTCTTTATCAATCTAGTTATTCTACCTCTTTAAATAAAAATCTCTAACCAAAGACTCATAACTTCCAATTTCTTCTTTTCAGGTCTTCCTCTCTACCATTGCACACTTATTCTTTTTACAGTCCTATTTCTTGTACTTATTTTTTTTATGGTCCGCGGGAGCCCCAATCCTAGTCTATATGACAAACGCATTTAAATTTCCAGAAATATGGAACAGATTCTAGAAATATGTAAACGCACTATTATTTTTTTATAAATTTCAAAGAAAACTAATTCAAGAACAATTTTTGTGAGTTGCTTTCGGAATGCTAAACTTTTTTCCTTCAACTATGCTAGATGTCACAAATTTGTGTTTATTATATTTGAATGTTTAATGTGTGTGATTCCTGGTCCTTTTTTCCAGGAACCTTATTTCAAGTCATTGAGAAAAAAAAATTGTAAGTCCCATGTTTGAACTATACACACCCCAAAAAAAAATAGTCTCATTCGCATATTAACCACATATTAATATAATATTATGATTAACTAATTTGGGAGGTTCTTTGGGGGTCATCTACCAGCACAATGTCTTATGGCTGGCCTCTGACACACTGCCATGAGCCATCCTCTGCATGGATACCACATGTACTTCAAGTTGTTTCCCACATGTCTCTGTTGTTTCAAACTTCTATTTCTCCCTCGATCACGCCATAGCGATGCATTTATTCCCATTCCAACCTGGTAGTGACTACACTACCATGCAACACTTGTTGAAATTTGTTTTTCGCTTATAATATATTTTCGTTTTATAAATAATTTTTTAACACTTAATCAAACACCTCATTTTTATAAAGAATAGTTTTAAATACCTATATTTTATTAATATTTTTTTTTTAATATATAATATTATTTATTCAATATTTTTTCCTCTTTATAAACAGTATAAAAAGCAAGACAATCATAAACGAGATTTGAATCCAACTAAATAAAATAACATTTCTTCTTTATCACTACCTAAACTAAAACTAATTAACTTTTCCATAAATTATTTTCTCTATTCAAAATGTTATTTCATATAAATGAAACCCATACAATTCTCGAATGACTTTGATATATACAATTCTGGAATAACTTTTGCATATTAGGTTTCCGAACCACAACACCTTAACACACAATTTTATCCACGAATATGTAAGTAAAATTCGCATGGTTGACCATAAATATTTATAAAATAAAATATAAGAGTTCTCATACTTTTGAATTCCATACAACATTATTTTGAAAGATTTGCTTAAACTTAGGATAGAGTATATTAGATATTTTCTCAACTGATGTACGGAATAAAATAAATATATTATTTTGAAACATTATTTAAAGTGGCTTAGGAAAGAGCATATCTTAGATATATTTCAATTATGTACGGAATATATAATATAGTTTTTGCTTTTTTTTTTTTCAAATTTATCCATGAATGTAGACAACCTTAGCATTCATTGAATAAGGAATATATTTTTCATAATTCCTATCAATTTTTTATTATCACGATCGCACGTGGATATAACTTTATGAAAATAAGCATATAATAAAAATATCCCCTTCTAAAATAATAGGTGATAATTTGTAAGTGACCCTTTACATTTATTTAACAACTATTATAATTTCTTATATTCTTCATATCACATGTGCCTTTTTCATGTAAATAAATGGATTGCATGTGAATCGATGATTAGTTTGTAGAGAATGTAGTTGAGAAAGTGATAAATGAAAGAGAATATGTCTCCGAGATAATGATGTGTTTCCACAACAATCATTTATACATTTATACATGACATATTATTGATGATACTTTTGGAAGTCACTTAACCTTTTATTATTGATCTTCGTGAAAATGTAAAGTTAAGGGTAATTAATTATGAAATCATTATTATATTACTTATAATTGACCAAAAAAATAATAATTATAATTGATGATACCTTTGAAGATTTCTTACTTTTATTATTGATTTTGGTGAAAATAAGTTAAGGGTAATTAATTGTGAAATCATTACATGTTAGGATTATAATCTAATTATATTCTTTAGAGCATTTTG
Source organism: Picea engelmannii (assembly GCA_009831015.1). Lineage (NCBI taxonomy): Eukaryota > Viridiplantae > Streptophyta > Pinopsida > Pinales > Pinaceae > Picea > Picea engelmannii. The sequence continues at coordinate 245,375 of ML785758.1, read as the reverse complement.
AACCATTAAGCAACTTTCTTCTACACGTGCACAACATGATCCACGGAGCTAAACCTAATTTGGGTAAAGAACGATCGAAAACGATAGACTTTGTGTATATTATATAAGGTGGAATTTTAGTTGAGTAGATCTATCACTCATTGAGCAAAGTTAGGGCACTTTCAAGCCCAAGCAATGGAGTTGTATTTCAAATTACTTCAAGGAGCAACAAAGCTAGACCTAATCAAGTGCTCAAGTTCCTTTTGTCTTAGTTATAGTTTTTTTTTAAACTTGCTATTTCTTTATTTCAATATGAATATTTATCAAAGACTTTCAAGGAGAAATCTAGAAAATTAATCTTAATAGTCTTTGTGAATATATAAAATCATTAGAGAAATGTAAGGAAGAAATAAAAGTTAAACTTCAAACAGAGTTAAAGATAATGTTTGATAATAAGTTTAAATCCTTTAAAGACAAGAAAACAAAATATTAGGTTTGGAGAGTAAGTTGCAAGGAATGGAGATTAGATTACAAGAAATGGAAAACAAAGCCAAAGACCAAAACAACTAATCCAAAAAGGAGATGTTGGCAATCTAGAAAATCTTAAATTAAAGAACGAGATTAAAGAGACAGAAGAAAAGATAAATCACAATTTGGCCCTAAATAGTCTGGAAGGTAAATTGGATATCAAACCCACCAACGGGGAAATGAATAAGGTTATAGAGTAGACCATGAAGATAACAAAATAGTTGTAGACCTCATAATTTTAGGTTTGAAAGAAGAGAAATAATAAGACCCACAAACACTAGTCAACAAAGAACTACATAATAGCTTACAAATTGAAGCAACTTGTCTCATGGAAGTAAAGAGGCTAGGCAAGGTATTTGAGAATAAAGATAGGGAAATTCACATTAAGGTAATCTCTAATGACCACAAATATGGCATACTCAATAAAACTTTGAGACTAAAAAAGTCAGGAATATTTATAAATGAAGAACTCATTCCAAAAAATCAAGTTGAATTAAGGAAGAAAGTTGAAAAGGTAAAAGAAACTATGAAAGAAGGAAAATGGGAAATAATCATAAATAAAAATATATTATTAGGGATAGAGAAAAAATATATAATAATAAATAGGAATTTGGGAGAGTCTAGATCCTCCCTTGGAACTATTATGGCTCTCCATGGATCAAAGGCCCTGTGATAAGTTGGATCCCAAGTGGAATTGATATTATATTGTTTGTTGAAACTTGGGAGCATGAAGAATCTAGCGTTCCAGACATAAAAGAATTTGTCTTGTGGTTGTTAAGGAACAAGAGATCCTTTCATAGAGGAACTATATGCACAGATTTTTACATAAAGAAGACCACTTTTTCTCATATTAAACTTCTAACACTACAAGTAAAACACCTTGTAGTAGAGGTTTTTACAGAACCTCCTCAAAAATTTTATCCCTTATATATTTATAGCAGAGGCGAGAGGTCAGAGGTTTTTGCAGAGGTTTTTAACACAGGTGCGCCTAAGTTGATAGAGTGCACTGGTGCTCTTACAAACATAACACCCTAATGATTAACGAATAAAGCACATTAATAACTGTTATTAATATAACATACTAAAATATCATTTATTTTATTTTATAAAAAAATGCATCACGGTGCTTCACAATAATGTAAGTGCACTATTGCACGTATAAACAAAATACCAGATCAAGTTAGAAAATTTGATTATTCAATAAATAAATAAATAAAAATAAAAGCATAAAACTTCCATGGTGCACTTAAAAACCCCACATCCCTAGTGCATCTACAATAGAGGTGCACTAGAAAACAAGTATAGGTTGTTTCATAATACTACAGTCTTGAGTTTTTTACTATATAACCAAAAATCCATACGATGTGTTGCTCATACAAAAATGCACTGGTGCATTCCTATATATGGCACACCATTTTAGGTTAAAATAAAATAAGTGTACAAGTGCGTTTAGGTACAATGAATGCTCCAGTGCATCTTATTGTTGAGTGCACCATGAAAGGGTATAATTTCAAAAAAAAAATTACCAAACCAAATTTCATTATCACATTTCCTTCTATTCTTCCAACCTTTGACACAAGCACCAATACTCAACTTCATTCTATGGTCACTTTGTTTCCAGTGCTCTATAGTGTTGCTTCCTCAGCGCCCCTACATATTTCGTACTTTTTCCAATTTTAGAAAAACGTTGAAATTTTCAATTTTCCTCTATCGCCTAACCATGCTTCCTCAGGGGAAAAGAAACCAACTAATCTTTTATTTACCTCCTTTTAATTTTCATTAGATTAAAATTTAAATTGGTCTTAAATTTGGCATTGTTTTTCAGTTTTTTTTTTTTTAATTTCACGGTGCACTTCATGTGTTCATCTCGTCCCGGACCATGGCATGTCCCTTGAATTTACAGGAAGTACCATGCATATTTCTTCCTATGAATTAACAATAATCACCACATGCAGTGCATTTAAAACTACACAATGCAACTCTAACACTAAGCACCACACACTTGGATGGGGTTGTGCATTACTAGTGCCTTTGTCTTAGAAGAGGCATCGTCTTCACAAAAATCCCACTAGTGCATTCTGGAAAATTAAACACACCACATATATAATAATTAACTTATCAATGTGTTTAATTATTAACATTGCATCAGTGCACCAAACAAAAGTTGTGAACATGAATCATCAAACGTATCAATTCACCTTACCAATGCATATCGGTGCATTTAATGAATAATGTAGCATTGGTGCACTAGATAAAATAGAGAACCGTGGATACTTATTTCTTTCTGATAAAGCTCCCCATGAATGATGCATATTATTTATTAAAGATCCATTTATTACTTTACCACATTTTTTTGCAAAAATAAATTAATTTCAGTGTTTGATAAATAAAAAATTGTTATATGTGTGTGTGTTGTATAATTTCAAATTGTTCTCTCT
>ML785758.1:219074-229993 GCA_009831015.1 Picea engelmannii | reverse complement strand
ATATATAAAATATGCAGAATAGAAATGAAATGCTAGAAATGACAGAATAACAGTAAAATATCCAGCATAATATTCACAATACACAGAAATGATATACGAAATAGCAACAGAAACAACACTTTGATTCAGATAGCAATGTTCACCGGCCTCTTCGAGGGGGCAACCTCCAGTCGAGCAGTGCTTTGTTACAATAATCTCCAAGCTAGGGTTTTCATACCCTCGACCCTTATTTATACTAAATGTGTCTATTAAGAGAAGCATCTAGAGGAAGACCTTCTAGAAGCGGAAGCTTCTATTAGGTCTTCTTACATCCGCCTTATTCTATTTTATTGAAAGTTCTTATTAATATTGACCTTTATTACATCCGAATACATTGATATACCTATGTGTGGGTTAGGACCTTAACACCATGCCTCAGGAGAGGATGGACAATTTGGTCACCTACTCCATGCCTAAACAAGCTTGCATATGTTGGGTATGTGTTATATTCTTTGCACGAGTAGTAGTGTCTAAGTGTCTGCGCCGAACGCGCAGGGGGGTTAGAGGGGGGCAGGGGGGGCACTAGGCCCCCCCTGGGGGGTTTGGGGGCAGCGCCTCCGATATTTTTTTTCACACCGGGACGACATATTACCGGGATGACATATTTTCGGGACCACATGATATTTAGGTGGTTTTTCGGCACATGGTTTTTTGTCGATGGTTTTCTATTTCTGGTTAAGGAATTAGGGTTTTGGACTAATCCAGGTCATTGGGTTAGGGTTTTGGATGTTGCTGGCTCCTATATGTATATTGTATTGTAAACAATGTAACACAATGTATGAATATAATATATGCTGGTTTTCTCAGTTTGGGTTTCTAGGGGAAAAATCTCTGTGTAATGTTTGCATTTGCCATTGTATCTTTTCTTTTCTTTTCTGAATATCTGTTTACAGTAGACATTGTACAAGGTTAGAATTTACAGCATCATCTCATGGAACTAAAAAATGTTTCTTTGTTAGTATTTTATGCCCTGAGTGAGAATTGGCCAAGAGTCCCTGAAATGGTTTGGGATGCGACTTGCAACTGGGCATAAAACGAAAAATGAGACTCGGATTGAGGAACCGTCGACTTCGATGGATTGCTGGGATAGGATGTTAGCTAGAGTAGTACCCCTCACTCCCAGGTGCCATGCCTCGGAAGTTTCTTTACTCATTGATTTCGAGAACTAGTGTTTTGCTCAGTTTGAAGCAAACCAACATTTGGTTTAAGGGGTCCAATTTATGAAACCGTGCCTCGGGAGTGAATGGAAAATATAGTCACCTAGTAGACACCTAAAAATTTTTGCATCATCTCACAGAACTCAAAAATGTTGCTCCGTTAGGTTTTTATTCCCTCAGGAGCAATTGGCCAAGAGTCCCCGAAATGGTTTTGGATGTGACTTGCAACTGGGCATATAATAAATATCGAGACTCAGATTAAGGAATCGTCGACTCTGATGGATTACTGGGATAATATTTCATCTAGATCCCCCCTCACTCATAGGTGCCATGCCTCAGAAGTTGCTTTAATCATTGATTTCAAGAACTAGTGTTTTTCTTAGTTTGAAGCAATGTAGCATTTGGATTAAGGGGCCAATTTACAAAACCATGCCTTGGGAGTGGATGAAAAATTTGGTCACCTAGTCCATGACTAAACAAGCTTCCATAATCTCATGGAACTCAAAAATGTTTCTCCGTTAGTCTTTTATGACCTAAGCAGGAATTGGCCAAGATTCCCCAAAATGGTTTGGGATGCGACTTGCAACTAGGCATAGAATGAAAACCAAGACTTGGATTGAGGAACCATCAAATCTAATGGATTCCTAGCATAGGATTTCAGCTAGATCAATACTCCTCACTCCTGGGTTGCATGTCTTGGAAGTTTCTTTACTCATTGATTTCGAGTACTACTATTTTTCTCAGATTGAAGAAAACTAACATTTGGGTTAAGGGGTACAATTTATGAAACCATGACTCGAGAGTGGATGGAAAATATAGTCACCTAGTCCACACCTAAACAATCTTGCAACATCTCACGGAACTGAAAAATGCTACTCCATTATCTTTTTATGCCCTCGCGAGCAATTGGCCAAGAGTCCCTGAAATGGTTTGGGATGCGACTTGCAACTGGGAATATAACAAAAACCAAGAATCAAATTGAATAGCTAAAATAGTACCCCTCACTCCTGGGTGCCATGCCTTGAAAGTTGTTTTACTCATTGATTTCGAGAACTAGTGTTTTTCTCAGTTTGAAGTAAACCATCATTTGGTTTAAGGGGCCAATTTATGAAACCATGCCTCAGGAGTGGATGGATAATTTGGTCACCTAGTCCATGCCTAAACAATCTTGCAACATCTCACGGAACTCAAAAATGGTGATCCATTTGTCTTTTATGCCCTGAGGGGGAATTGGCCAAGAGTCCTCGAAATGGTTTGAGATGCAAATTGCAACTGGGCATAAAATGAAAATCAAGACTCATATTGAGGAACCATCATCTCTGTTGGATTCCTAGCATATGATTTTAGCTAGATCACCCCTCACTCCTGGTTCCAACCCCTCCGAAGTTGTTTTTTTCATCGATTTCAATAACTAGTGCTTTGCTCAATAAGAAGCAATACAACATTTGGATTTAGGGGTCCAATTTACAAAACCATGCCTCGAAAGCATATGGACAATGTGGTCACCTATTCCATGCCTAAACAAGCATGTAGAATCCCATGGAGCTCAAAAATACTGCTCTGTTAGGATTTTTTGCCCTGAGTGGGAATTGGAGAAGAGTCCTCGAAATGGTTTGGGATGCGACTTGCAATTGGGCATAAAACAAAAAATGAGAGTTGAATTGAGGAATTTTCGACTTTTATGGATTCCTAGCATATGATTTTAGCTATAGCACCTCTCACTCCCAGTTCCAACCCCTCAGAAGTAGTTTTTTTCATTTATTTCAAGAACTAGTGTTTTTCTCAATTTGAAGCAATGTAGCATTTGGATTAAGGCACCAACTTACGAAACCATGTCTTGGGAGAGGATGGATAATTTGGTCACCTATTCCATGCCTAAAAAATATTGCAGCATCTCACGGAACTCAAAAATATTTCTCCGTTAGTCTTTTATGCCCTGAGCGGGAATTGGCCAAGAGTGCCCAAAATGGTTTGGGATGCGACTTACAACTGGTAATAAAACGAAAATCAAGACTTGGTTTGAGGAACTATCGAATCTGATGGATTCCTGGCATAGGATTTCAGCTAGAGAAATACCCCTCACTCCCAGGTGCCATGCCTCAAAAGTTGCTTTACTCATTGATTTCGACAACTAGTGTTTTGCTCAGTTTGAAGCAAACCAACATTTGGATTAAGGGGTCCAATTTATGAAACCGTGCCTTAGGAGAGGATGGAAAATATAGTCACCTAATCCATGCCTAAACAATCTTCCAACATCTCACGGAACTCAAAAATGTTTCTTCGTTAGGTTTTTATGCCCACAGGAGAAATTGGCCAAGAGTCCCCGAAATGGTTTGGGATGCGACTTGCAACTAGGAATGTAATGAATATATATACTCAGATTAAGGAATCATCGACTCCGATGGATTGCTGGGATAGGATTTCATCTAGATCACCCCTCACTCACAGGTGCCATGCCTTAGAAGTTGCTTTAATCATTGATTTCAAGAACTAGTGTTTTTCTCAGTTTGAAGCAATGCAACATTTGGATTAAAGGGCCAATTTACAAAACCATGCCTTGGGAGTGGATGGATAATTTGGTCACCTAATCCATGCCTAAACAATCTTGCATCATCTCACAGAACTCAAAAATGTTTCTTCGTTAGTATTTTATTCCCTGAGCGGGAATTGGCCAAGAATCCCCGAAATGGTTTGGAATACGACTTGCAACTGGGAAAAAAAGGAAAATCGAGACTCATATTGAGGAACCGTTGTCTCTGTTGGATTCTTGGCATAATATTTTGGCTATATCACTCATCACTCCCGGTTCCAACCCCTCAGAAGTTGTTTTTTTCATCGATTTCGATAACTAGTGCTTCGCTCAGTAAGAAGCAATGCAACATTTGGATTTAGGGGTCCAATTTATGAAATCGTGCCTCGGGAGAAGATGGAAAATATATTCACCCAGTCCATGCCTAAACAATCTTACAACATCTCACGGAACTAAAAAATGCTTCTCCATTAGGTTTTTATGCCCTCAGGAGCAATTGGCCAAGATTCCCTGAAATGGTTTTGGATGTGACTTGCAACTGGGCATAAAACAAAAACTGAGACTCGGATTGAGGAATTTTTGACTCCGACGGATTCCTAGCATAGGATTTTAGCTAGAGCACCCCTCATTCCCTATTCCAACCCCTCATAAGTAGTTTTTTTCATAGATTTTGATAATTAGTGCTTTTCTCAGTAAGAAGCAATGCAATATTTGATTTAGGGTCCAATTTATGAAACCGTGCCTCGGGAGAAGATGGAAAATATAGTCACCTAGTCCATGCCTAAAACATCTTGCAACATCTCACGAAACTCAAAAATGTTTCTTCATTAGGGTTTTATGCCCTGAGAGGCAATTGGCCAAGAGTCCCCGAAATGGTTTGGGATGCGACTTGCAACTGTGCATATAATGAATATAGAGACTCAGATTAAGAAACCATCAACTACGATGGATTACTAGGATAGGATTTCAACTAAATAACCTCTCACTCATGGTTGCCATGCCTTAGAAGTTTCTTTAATCATTGATTTCGAGAACTAGTGTTTTGCTTAGTTTGAAGTAATGCAACATTTGGATTAAGGGGCCAATTTATGAAACCATGCCTCAGGAGTGGATGGATAATTTGGTCACCTAGCCCATGCCTAAAAAATCTTGCAACATCTCACGGAACTCAAAAATGTTTCTCCGTTAGTCTTTTAAGCTCTGAGCAGGAATTGGCCAAGAGTCCCCAAAATGGTTTTGGATGCGACTTGCAAATGGGCATAACATGGAAACCGAGACTTGGAATGAGAAACTGTCATCTTTGTTCGATTCCTGGCATAGGATTTTAGCTAGAGAACCCTTCACTATCGGTTCCAACCCCTTGAATGTTGTTTTTTTCATCAATTTCGATAACTAGTGCTTTGCTCAATAAGAAGCAATGCAACATTTGGATTTAGGGGTCCAATTTACAAAACCATACCTCGAAAGCGGACGGACAATGTGGTCACCTAGTCCATGCCTAAGCAAGCATGCAGAATCCCATGGAGCTCAAAAATGATGCTCTATTAGGATTTTATGCCCTAAGGATTAATCGCCAAGAGTCCCTGAAATGGTTTGGGATGTGACTTGCAACTGGGTATAAAACAAAAATTTAGACTCAGATTGAGTAATTGTCGACTCCGATGGATTCCTAGCATAGAATTTTAGCTAGAGCACCGCTCACTCCCATTTCCAACCCCTCGGAAGTAGTTGTTTTCATTGTTTTCATTAATTACTTATTTTCTCAGTAAGAAGCAATGCAACATTTGGATTTAGGGGTCCAATTTATGAAACCGTGCCTCGGGAGTAGATGGAAAATATAGTCACCCAGTCCATTTGTTGGCACAGGGGTAGACCTAGGGTTCAACGCTTAAGAGTGCACCAACAAAACCCTAACTACCGGCCCTTTCAGCAACACCTGTGAAGCAGATGAAGTCTCACCCGAGGTAGCGGAAGGGGCGGTTGCAAGATTCAGATGTTTGCAACCTTAGCTGGGACACTGATCTATGATTATATCTTTTACATGTCACTTAGCATAGATCCTTCATCAATATTTAACCCGTCTGGTACTTCACAGATATCATAGATCATCATAGTGAATACTTATACTAAAGATGATTCACTACTTAGCCACAAAAAAATAGGTTAGATTCAACAGATCAAGCACTAGGCATCTTATATGTCAGATCTAACGTTCATTCATATATCATCAACACTGAGCATAACTAGATCTACTTAATCACATCAAGCACTTAGCCAAGAAAGAGATAAACACATTAGATCGAAGCACAAAGAACTATACACACAGTTACCGTGGTTCACCCCCACCCTGGGGCTACGTCTACAAAGTCTTCTTTATATCATCTTGGTCAAGTAGTTACAACACAGAGCTTCAATGATCCTTACTTCACACAGGACATAAGATTTGTGCAACTCGCTAGATCCTTCTTCCTTGATCTTCAACACAAGACTACAACAACTTGCACTTAGCTTTTCGATATCATGCACAAAGCACTCTAAGATACATCTGATCACACAGATCCAGTTACTAGCACTAAGCTCTAAGTTATACATCACATAGATGTACTACATTACTATCATTCTCCTCTATTTACTTTGGCTATTTATAGATTACAAAATGGGCCTAAGCGTGGGTAAACCCATGGGTTGACATCCCTTTCCCATTACATCAACCCAAAATCCTAAAATGGACCCAAAAATAGGTCTTGCTTACTTAATTTCCGCTCCGCGTTGCACTCCTTCCTTGGCAAGCTGTCGCAGTCCCAAAAGTGGTCAAATATGACCAAGCATTCTTCAAAACTTGGTCAAGGGCCAACAGGCCCCCAACACTCACCTATGACTTGTCTTGAGTCACTCAGGTATGACCAATTCCACTTCAAATGCCTCGATCTTGGCTCAAGATGCTTCAACCTGCTGCAATGTGTTGGCCTCTTGTTCAGTAAATTCCTAGATTATTATGTCATTTAGAAGACCTTCTAGGTGTTGTTCTGTAGTGATGATACCCTGTTCAAGTTCATCTCCTTGTCTTTCAATTTCGACAAACAGTCGGCATGCCTTCTCTTGGAGTGGTTGCAGTCGTTGAGTGACTTCCATTACCTTACTTTGCATCATGTGTGCTTGGTGTTGGGTTGTGCATTGTTCTGTGAACCTCTTCATTCTTTTGACTGGGGTCACGGACTTCAGCTGTGCTTGTAGCACATCTGCATGCTTCTTTGCTTCATGGAGTTGTGCCTCCAATGTCTGTAATTCTGGATTCTCTGTGAGGGTTTCATAAGTCTGGGCACTTCTTGTTGAAATTACTAAGACAACTGAGAGGGGTGGGGGGGTGAATCAGTTGTAATTGAGCTTAAACAATTTTAAGTCTATTAAAACATTATTAATCTTTCTTCAAGTGATCATCAACAATATACAACATATGGACGGTAAAATTAAAGAGAATCAGTCACACATAAGGTATACACAGAGATAGATTTTCATGAGGAAACCCATAAAGGGAGAAAACCTCTTCTTCTTCGAAATGATAGGCAGTATTTTAAGTTATGTACATCATCTATAATTGAGAACCAACTCAATGTGAGGATGATACCTCTGTTTTACAAGATGCAACTTGTTTGAGAGAACCAACTCTATTTTTTCTCTAGCACCCACTAGAAGGAAGCACCAACTCCCTTAATGTTCCAGCACCAACTGGATGGAAGCACCAACTTCCAATTACACAGGCTCCAACCTGTATAACAGAGAACACTTGTTCTCCCTTGCACCAACCTGCCACCCTGGTTTCTCTGGCTACAACCAGATGGAAGCTACAACTTCCTATGTTCAAGATCTCACTTGAACTTCTGAGGACAACAGTCCTCCCGAGCACCTCCCAACCTCCCTAGAATATGTATGAATAAATAAACAATCAACTATGCAGATAAATCAATTCTTACCAATCTTTCTTTGTTCTGTAAATCTGGTCTTCTACTAACTGTTCTGCTATTCTTCTCTTCCTTTGTATGTTCAGCAGGTCTGCTCTGCATCAACTTGTTCTGTCATTCTTCTCTTCTTCTGCTTCTCTTCATCATCTTTTACCCTTCTCTAAGTTTCATCTCACACTGTGCATATTTTCAATCTCACACAACACATTCTATGATTTTTCCTTTCTTACAGTTTTATTTATTTTTCATACAGAACAACCAACCATACGCTGTCTGTCTCATTTTCTTTTTATCCACACTCACGACGGTTCAACTTCCCATCTCCTTAGGCAAAAGGAAGACAACTGTCTCAGAAACTGAAACACCAACCAATTGGTAATCATGAGTCTGTTTCGCTAACAGATTCGAAACTGAAGAGTTAACTGTGAGAGAGAACAGTAACCCTCCAATCAACACTTGATCTGACGATTCAGATCATTCCGTGATTTCGCATATCACGATTTTGACATACCTGATGTTCAATGTTCTTGTCACTTACAAATCCTGATCCATGAAACTCTGTAAAGAAGTCGGATCAACGGTCTAGATCATATCTTGATCTGACGGTTCAGATTCAGTTGGGATTTCACACATCGCGATTTCGACACTCTTGACGTTCAGTGTTTTGTTGACTTCAAAGTCCTGATCCACGAAACTCTGTAATGGAGTTGTATCAACGGTCTAGATCACATCTTGATCTGATGGTTGCAATTACATCATGATTTCACATATCACGATATCGAGATTCTTGATGTTAATATTCTTTGACATCTCCAACACTCGATCCTTGAAACCCCGAAATGGGCTTGGATCAACAGTCCATATTCAATCTTGATTCAATGGCTGCGATTAGATCATGATTTCACATATCGCGATTTCGGAATTCTTGTTGCATTGTTCCTTGTCTTTCCATGTCGTGATTCATGAAACTTCGATATGGAGTTGGATCAATGGTCCAGATCTGATCTTGATTCAACGGTTGCGATTAAGTCGCAATTTTGCATATCGCGAAATCGGGATTCCTGTGGATGATATTACTTGAAATCTCCAACTCTCGATCCTCGAAACTCCGACATGGACTGGAATCAATGGTTTAGATCTGATCTTGATTCAATGGCTGCGATTAAGTCATGATTTTTCATATCGCGATTTCGAGAGGTTAGGGAACATCGTTCCTTTGACTCTCCAGTTAGCGAACTGATGATCTATCCCCACGTGTCCTACCCGTAAATGGACGGTCCTCCTTCTTTCAGAATTTTGTACGCCCACTTCTCCTTGTACTTTAAAGATTGTGCAGGTTCTCCTTGATCCAATGATAGTCGGGTCCTGCGCTTGGATCTAACGTCTAAGATCTGTCCTCCTCTTTAGTGCACTCTTCTTGTCTACATTCATATCTGACGACCCTTGTTCTATCGGGAACTTGAAGGGGATCCAACGAACATAAATGCTTCTCAAACCTTACAGGCCTACATCTTCAGCATGCTCTTATTCAGATCTGACGACCATCGGGAATTCTAGAAGAGATCCAACGAACACGGTTGTTTCTCTTCCTTGATTATCACTGCACCACTGATCATCACTGTTGTACTCAAGCCATCATCACTACTATACTTGCCATCAATGGCAAGTATACGCTGCCTATAAAACATGCCAACAGTCCTCTGTACATTCTTCCTATACTTATGCCATTCGTTGTCTATTAAATATTTGCTAACAATCTCCCCCTTTGGCATTGATGGCAATACAAGCACCCACATGCATTCGGACTCGACTCCCGCATGGATTCGGACTCGACTCTCCTCCTGAACTCTTTTCTCCCCATTTGACATTAATGTCAAAGAAGAAACATTCTTCCCCTGATCTTGTTGCAGAACATACTCCCCCTATCGACTGTAAGCATCTTGGAAATACACCAGATATTCAATAAGTACTCCCCCTGACCAGGTGAGCAGATTAGGCACAAGAAATTATAACCCCCAATTTTTGACGAAGATATCCAAAATGGGTCGTTGCTAATGGTTTAGTAAAGATATCAACCATCTGTTCTTTGGAAGAAATATAATTTAGCTGAACAATTATGTTTGTAGCTTGTTCTTTGAGAAAATGGTACTTTATTGGAATATGCTTAGTCTTGGAATGAAGAACAAGATTCTTGGAGACACTAATGGCACTGGTGTTATCACAATGAATTGGAATAGGGTCAGTGTAAGTTACCTTTAGATATGCAAGAGTTTGTATCATCCATAAGATTTGTGTGTAGCAAGTAGCAAAAGCAATGTATTCTGCCTCTGTAGTGGATAATGAAATGGATCCTTTCTTTTTACTAAGCCATGAAACTAATGAGTCACCCAGAAAGAATGCTCCTCCACTTGTGCTTTTTCTCTCATCAACACAGTTTTCCCAGTCTGCATCTGAATAAGCAGTTAACTGGAAATTCTGATTTCTAGGATACCACAGACCGTAAGTTGTTGTTCCCTTCAAGTATTTAAATATCCTTTTGACAGCTACCAAATGACTTTGTTTAGGAGCAGACTGAAAACGACCTACCATTCCAACATCTTGCATTCTATTAGGACGGGATGTTGTGATGTACAGAAGACTCCCTATCATAGAGCGATATGTCCTTTGATCAACATCAGGTGAGATATCTTCTTTACTCAGCTTGCAACCAACCACCATAGGTGTACTAACTATAGAAGAATCTTCCATCTGAAATTTCTTCAACATTTCTTTCAAATATTTTCCTTGAGAAATAAAAATTCTTGCAGAGCTTTGTTTTACTTGTATGCCAAGAAAATATGATAGTTCTCCTATCATGGACATTTCAAATTCTGTTTGCATAGAATTAGCAAACCACTGGACAGATGATTCATTAGTACAGCCAAAAATAATATCATCTACATAAACCAAAACAACAAGTAAATTATCTCCTTCAGACTTAATGTAAAGGTTACTGTCAACAGTACCTTTCTTGAACCCTTTTTCTTGTAGAAATTTGTCCAGTCTATAATACCAAGCTCATGATGCTTGTTTTAGTCCATATAAGGCCTTATTTAGCTTACAAACATAATTAGGATTATCTGTCAAAGAGAATCCTTCAGGTTGCTCCATATATACTTCTTCCTCTAGATCTCCATTAAGAAATGCTGACTTAACATCCATCTGATAAACTTTGAAGTTCTTATGACATGAATA
>ML785758.1:205828-219024 GCA_009831015.1 Picea engelmannii | reverse complement strand
CCTATTACATTCTTATCTTCAGGTCTAGGGACAAGCTCCCAAGTATTGTTCTTCTCAATCTGATCAAGCTCTTCATTCATTGCTCTAATCCAATTATCTTCCTGGCTAGCTTCCTCAAAATTTCCAGGTTCAGTCATAGATAAGAAGGCAACATGAGATTGTTCTGAGTCTTTAATCAATTTCCTTATTGTCTGAACTCCTTCATTTATATCCCCAATTATCTGATTTTCAGGATGATTCTTTCTAATCAATCTGAGTGGTGATATTGCTTCTTTCTGCTTATTTGTGTCATCTTGATTATTCATATCTTCATCTGATCCAGAATATTCTCTTTCTGATCCTTGGACCTGTTCATATTCATCTTCAATTGTATCTTCTATTCTTGGTTCAACACTGCTTACATTTCTGACTGGGATTTCTTCATCAACTTTTATATCTATACAATCAACTAGTTTGTGCAATCTCTTATTGTAGCATCTGTACATTTTACTATTTGTAGCATAACCCAAGAAGATACCTTCATCAGCCCGGTCATCCTATTTTCCAATATTTTCATCATTGTTCTTGATATAACATTTACTCCCAAAGACTTTAAAATGTTTGATTGAAGTAGGTCTTCCAAACCAAAGTTCATAAGGGGTCTTGTCACTGTGTGGTCTGAGATGAGCTTTGTTAAGGATATGAATAGCTGTATGAATTTCTTCCACCCAATATGTCTGAGATATGTTCATTTCATTCATCATTGATCTTGCCATTTGTTGTACTGACCTATTCTGCCTCTCAACAACTCCATTTTGTTGTGGAGTCCTTGGAATTGTGTACTCTCTTTTGATCCCATGTTTATCACAGAACTCTTTGAAGTTCCCAGAACTAAACTCTCCTCCTCTATCAGACCTTACTGCCTTTAATCTTTTTCCTATTTGATTCTCAGTCAGAGCCTTAAATACTTTGAATTTTTCAAATGCTTCAGATTTTTCTTTCAAAAAGGCAACCCAAGTTAGTCTAGAATAGTCATCAATAATCAACATGAAGTAATTTTCTTTTCCTGTACCTTCTTTCCTTGATGGACAACATAGATCCATATGTACTAAATGGAGAGGTTTTTCTGTTGAGGGAAAGTTTTTAGATTTGAACTGAGTGCGAGTAAGATTTCATATCTGACAGGATTTACAAATAGAGTCATATGGCTTTGATATCTTCGGAAGATCTTTTACTGCCCCATTGTTTCTAAGTTTGATTATGTGATCAAAGTTTAGGTGACCAAGTCTCCTATACCACAACCAACTTTCATCATATTTGCTTAAATGGCATTCTTCTTCTTCTTCTTTTAAAACATAGACATTGTTTTCTATTCGTATACCTTTTGCAACTAGCTGACCTAAATCCACAGTTTTTATTCTACAGTCTTTAGAGGTAAAATCAACTTCACACCCTCGGTCACATACTTGACTGACACTAAGAAGATTATGTTTCAAATCTTCTACAAACAACACATCTTGAGCTTTTCTTTTTCCATTACACAAATTTACAATTCCTTTACCTTTTATCTTTCCTGGTGCATCATTTCCAAAAGTTGCATTCCCTGATTTGCTATCACTTAGAGTTAGAAACTTACTTCTGTCTCCATTCATGTGTTTGGAGCATCCACTGTCAATATACCAGGGATTGTTTTTCCTTTGGGCTGATAGCACTAGTCCACACTTGTCATCTACTTTCTTCTTCCAAACTTTGACATTTTCAGTAGTAGAGATCAAATCTAAATTGTATTTCCTTAAGCGGCAGTCTGCAGATTTATGACCATAATTATGACAGTTGTAACATTTTGGTTCACTGAATAATAGATCATAACGATTGTTATGAACATATTTGTTGTTGTGTTTCACCTGTGTCCTGCTCCCAGTCATCACATGATTTATAATATGTTATTGTTTGTTGCTTGGTTGTCTCAATCTTTGTTGTGGAAGATAGTTATTCATTGCATATCTTGATTGTTCATATCTAAACCTTAAAGAATAGTTTATAGCTTTGTGACCAAAATTAGAGCAGAGAAAACAATAACCATAGAAAAAATCTTTGTACCTTGAAAAAATATATCTTCTTTGAGGAGGTCGACTTCTGTCATGCCAATAATCTTTCTGGTCTACAAATTCGGTTCTGGAGCTCTTTCTTTCATTTCTTCTTGGTGGTTGATTTTCCTTCTTTGTTTCTACAGAGTGATTGTTGTCAATGTTTGAGGATTTGACAAACTTGATAGATTCTGTATTACTTGGATGATCACTACTTGATCCTTCTTCGTATCCCAATCCACCTTTCAACTTTGAATTTCTTTGTTGATTTAGAATGGAGGTTAATTCTTCTGAGGCTTTAATACTTGGCAGATTTTGATGATACAATCCTTTAAATTTCTCCATTTATTTTCTAGTTTTTACTATCTCTTCTTCTAAGGCTTCACACCTGACTTTCTTTTCTGACAATTGTTGTTTCAATATGTCTTCTATTTTCTTTTCCTTTTCTAATTCCACTTTAATCAAAGCAAAGTCTTCATCAGGTTTTTTACTGTCTTTCTCGAACTGTGTCAACAATTGTTTTTTCTTTTTGTTCTTAGTTCTGAGTCTATCAATTTCTTCCAGTGCACTGATCAGTTCTCCTTCCAAATCAACCACACCTTCTTCATCATTATCATCACTTCCTGTGATTTTATTATCATAATCCTCCTTGGCCATAAGCATGAATTCATTTGCCTTATGTTCACAGGAAGAGTCACTATCAGTGTCTTCTAAGGAATTGTCATTATTTGCAACCAAACTTTTCTTCTTATTATATTTCTTGTATTTGTACTTCTTTTCATCATCAGAGTTCTAGTCCTTTTTCTGATGGGAACACTTAGATGCAAAATGACCTATCTTACCACATTTAAAGCATTTGAAGGGCAACTTCCCTTGATATTTTCCTGACCCTTTCTTTAACCTTCTCACAAATTTTGCCTCAATATCATCTAATTCTGAATCAGTATTCTTGTCTGGTTTAAAAGATGCTTCTCTAGTACTGGATTTATCTTTGTTAATTCTCATTGCATATGCAGTTAGAGTTCCTATAAGTTGATCAATGGATAGAGTTTTAAGATCATTTAATTCTTCTATTGCAGAGACTTTTGGATTAAATTTATTAGGAAGAGATCTTAAAATCTTCTGAACTAAGAGTGAGTCATCAAACTTCTCACCAAGACCCTTCATGGCATTTACAAGTTCTTCAACTCTTAAAAAATACTTTCTAATTGTTTCATCATCATTCATCCTTAGTTGTTCAAATTTCAATCTGTATGTTTGAAGTTTGGCATCATTTACTTTCTCATTTCCTTCATAACTACTAATAAGTTTATCCCACATTTCTTTGGCAGTATCAAGATGCATCACCTTTACAAACTCAGCTTCAGCAAGTCCATTCAAGATAGAATTCATCCCCTTGGCATTAAAACTAAAATATAACTTATCATCCTTGGAGGCTAGCACAACATGATTTGTATATCCAATCTCTACTACATCCCAAACATCAGCACCCAAGGTCATTAAGTATGTTCTCATTCTAATCTTCCAGAAGGAAAAATTTGTTCCATCAAACAGAGGGGGCTTAGAGGCTGAAGTCCCTTCACGACTTGTCATGTTTAAGCTTACAGATATACCTTTGAATAAAAGGAACCCGCTTTGATACCAATTGTTGAAATTAATAAGACAACTGAGAGGGGGGGGGTGAATCAGTTGTAATTGAGCTTAAACAATTTTAAGTCTATTAAAACATTATTATTCTTTATTCAAGTGATCATCAACAATATATAGCATATGGACGGTAAAAGTAAAGAGAATCAGTCACACATAAGGTATACACAAGGACAGATTTTCATGGGGAAACCCATAAAGGGAGAAAACCTCTTCTTCTTCGAAATGATAGGCAGTGTTTTAAGTTATGTACATTATCTATAATTGAGCACCAACTCAATGTGAGGCTGGTACCTCTGTTTTACAAGATGCAACTTGTTTGAGAGCACCAACTCTCTGGTTTCTCTAGCACCCACTAGAAGGAAGCACCAACTCCCTTAATGTTCCAACACCAACTAGATGGAATCACCAACTTCTAGTTACACAGGCTCCAACCTGTATAACAGAGAACACTTGTTCTCCCTTGCACCACCCTACCACCCTGGTTTCTCTGGTTGCAACTAGATGGAAGCTACAACTTCCTGTGTTCAAGATATCACTTTAACTTCTGAGGACAATAGTCCTCCCGAGCACCTCCCAACCTCCCTAGAATATGTATGAATAAATAAACAATCAACTATGCAGATAAATCAATTCTTACCAATCTTTCTTTGTTCTGTAAATCTGGTCTTCTACTAATTGTTCTTCTATTCTTCTCTTCCTTTGTCTGTTCAGTAGGTTTTCTCTGCATCAACTTGTTCTGTCATTCTGCTCTGCTTCTGCTTCTCTTCATCATCTGTTACCCTTCTCTGAGTTTCATCTCACACTGTGCATATTTTCAATCTCACACAACACATTCTATGATTTTTCCTTTCTTACAGTTTTATTCATTTTTCATACAGAACAACCAACCATACGCTGTCTGTCTCATTTTCTTTTTATCCACACTCATGACGGTTTAACTTCCCATCTCCTTAGGCAAAAGGAAGACAATTGTCTCAGCAACTAAAATGCCAACCAATCGGTAATCATGAGTCCGTTTCGCTAACAGATTCGAAACTGAAGAGTTAACTGTGAGAGAGAATAGTAACCCTCCGATCAACACTTGATCCGACGGTTCAGATCATTCCGCGATTTCACATATCGCGATTTTGACATACCTGATATTCAATGTTCTTGTCACCTACAAATATCGATCCACGAAACTCCGTAAAGAAGTTGGATCAATGGTCTAGATCATATCTTGATCTGACAGTTCAGATTCAGTCAGGATTTCACACATCGTGATTTCGACACTCTTGACGTTTAGTGTTTTTGTCACTTCAAAGTCCCGATCCACGAAACTCTATAATGGAGTCGTATCAACGGTCCAGATCACATCTTGATCTGACGGTTGCAATTACTTCGCGATTTCGCATATGACGTTATCGATATTTTTGATGTTAATATTCTTTGACATCTCCAACACTCGATCCTCGAAACCCCGAAATGGGCTTGGATCAACGGTCCAGATTCAATCTTGATTCAATGGCTGCGATTAGATCGCGATTTCGCATATCGCGATTTCAGAATTCTTGTTGCATTGTTCCTTCTCTTTGCATGTCGCGATTCACGAAACTCCGATATGGATTTGGATCAACAGTCCATATCTGATCTTGATTCAATGGTTGCGATTAAGTCACGATTTTGCATATCGCGAAATCAAGATTCCTATGGATGATATTACTTGACATCTCAAACTCTGGATCCTCGAAACTCCAACATGGACTGGAATCAATGGTTCAGATCTGATCTTGATTCAACGGGTGCGATTAAGTCGCGATTTTTCATATCGCGATTTCAAGAGGTTAGGGAACATCGTTACTTTGACTCTCCAGTCAGCGAACTGACGATCTATCCCCACGTGTCCTACCCATAAATGGATGGTCCTCCTTCTTTCAGAATTTTGTACACCCACTTCTCCTTGTACTTTAAAGATCGTGTAGGTTCTCCTTGATCCAACGATGGTCGGGTCCTGTGCTTGGATCTAACGTCTGAGATCTGTCCTCCTCTTTAGTGTGCTCTTCTTGTCTACATTCAGATCTGATGACCCTCATTTTATCGGGAATTTGAAGGGGATCCAAAGAACATAAATTCTTCTCAAATTACGGGCCTACCTCTTCAACATGCTCTTATTCAGATCTGACGACCATCGGGAATTCTGGAAGAGATCCAACGAACATGGTTGTTGCTCTTCCCCGATTATCACTGCACCGCTGATCATCGTTGTTGTATTAAACCATCATCACTACTGTACTTTCCATCAATGACAAGTATACGCTGCCTGTAAAACATGCGAATAGTCCTCTGTACATTCTTCCTATACTTATGCCATTCGCTGTCTGTTAAATATTTGCTAACACTTCTAGTGCTTAACTTCCTACATTCCAAAGCCAAGGTTTTTAATCGGTTGACTGTGCTTTGAGCAGTGGCCTCTCTTAGATCTATTATCTCTTGGGGTGTCTCAAGAATGGTGTGGAGCTCCAGATCCATGATGTGTTGTTGAATTTGTTGGATTACTTCTTCCAGTTGGGCCACCTGTTGTGGGAGATGATCTTCCATCTTCACTTCTATGATCATCACAGAGTGCAGTTCTTTGTGAACTGTTTCCTGTACTTCAAGTTGCTCTGCTAGAAACTGGTCCTTGCTCTGCTATAATTGTTCTTTTTCCTCCTCCCACTTTTCTTTTAAGGCAAGATGCTCCTATTCTACCTTCCTCCATTGTTCTCCATGTGCGATCTGTTCTTGCACCAAAGCCTGGGTGGCTTGTGTTATGTCTTCTTGAGCTCGTTGAAGGCGAGCTTCGACTTTCTCGACGATCTAGCGTAATTGAGTGGGATCATCGGTTGTTCCTGGCATTTCCATTGTTAAGGGTGCCGTAGAAGCTGCTTGGCTGGACCGGAGTGCCTTCTGCACTTCTTCGAGTTCGTCCGTGATCCGGCAGAATAGCTCCTCCTTATTTTCTTCTTTCTTTTCTGCGAGCTCTAGTGAAACATCATTCAGTATGGAAATTAAGAAGTTGAAATCATCTGGGGTAAGGGTAGTTTTAAGCATGGTCCAGGTGGCCTTAGCTTTCTTTCGGAATGAGGGCTTTGGTGGGGTAATCTTCCTTTTCCTGGAGGGATCTTCCTTGTCTCTAGGCAGAGTAAACTCACGTTTTCTCTGTTCAACTTCTATGCCCCCTAGTTCTTTATCATCACCTCCCTTTGAAGGTGAGAGTGAAACAGTATTCGTGGATGTGCTATGGATATCTTGAACTTCCACATCCTTCTTATTTTTGTGTAGTCCTGGTGTGTCTGCCATAGCTTCAAGGCTATCTACGTCGAACATCTCTATGGGGTCTGTTGCAACAAGGAGGTATGTCGACCGTTCCTTGGTAATCTCCTCCAAGTCATATTTTGTCTGCTTGTAATATGAATGGAGTTGTTTTTTGTGCTCATCTGCACGCTCTATGATGTAGGTGAAGTGACGATATGCATTGAATTTCATCAAAGGTATAAACCTATGAAGTGTGTTGGGTGTGATGCATGGTGTATACTGAATGGAATTATTCAACTAAGTGTAGTAAGCGTGGAAGACGACATTGGACTACCACTATTTGTTCATGTCGTTGGAGTACCACAACGTACAGAACTTTGCGACCAGTGGTTCGAAGGGTTTGATCTCTGGAAAAGTGGCTCCCTTGGGAAGTTCCCAAGTGATGAAAGAAATGAGTATGAGCAACCAGCTAAAGTGGAACTCATACCCTTGGTCCTGCACTTTTCTACAGTCAAGATCTAGCTGATTTATAAGATATTTTTCCCAGTTCATTTGTAGTCCCTCCATGAGTTTCCATGCAAGGTCAACTACAAATCCGGTCACTTGTGTAGGTCTATTTTTTTGGACTAAATTTCCTGCGATCAGCTGGAAACCAAAGCGCACTACTGCATTCTCAATGGAAGCTACCTTGTAACCTCACGTGTCTTTCTCCAAATTTCCATATGTGTCTTTTATTCGTTGAGCGAGAGCGCGATCTGCGGTCTTTCCTGGGTAAAATTCTTGTAGGTCATGGCCCTGCATGCTTAGCCCAGTGATCCGATTGATCAGAATCATATCCACAGTGATGCAACAGTCCAACCATATGTATCCTCCATGGTAGCAGGACAACAATAGTCTAACGCCTGCATTTACTTCCTGATGCCTCCCAAAATGTGGAATCTTCATTACGTTGAGGAGGGTTGACTGTGCAAGGTTATGTGTCCATTGTTGTTGTACAATATTGGGGTTCTTTCCTTTTGTAATAGTCAAGTACTTGTGCAGGGCTAGCATACTATAAACCTTGCGATCTCCAAGGTTAAAATCACTAAATTTCAGTGCGGTGAGCTTCTCCTGGTCAGCATGAACTACACGCACCCCTTTCGGGAGGTACATAGTGACTAGAGCATAGTCGAAGTCTCTGGGTACAGTGTCTCAATTCACTATTCCTCTTAGTGGTGGGATATATTTAGGCAAGATGCTTGGGATCATCTTTACAGTGGCAAAGTCGTTTCTGAGCTTACATCATCTTTCCGAAGGCGGTTGGAATGGTCCTGCTCGAGCAGTGGAGGGGGAAGTTGGCAGTGCGCCCAAGGACAATGCCTATACACCTGTAGACATTCCACGTTCTGACATGAATCTCTCAGTCATTAAATCACTTAGAAATTCTTCAACAATTTTCTTAGCAGTGCTAAGCTCATCCGACATACAAATTGGGTCAGTTGGCTCGGGTGCAAAAGGAATTCAGAGACTATAGTGAATAGTAAAGCAATGATCTTAGGGTAAGTAAATCTTAGGGTTCCTTCTCAAATTCTCAGTTAGAAAAAAATATTCTCGGTGTGTGGCATGACAGGTTAAGTAGGCAATCTCAGCAACGGTTTGCTTGCAATGGACATGGGGCCTTCATTAACTTCGTTCTATCTATTTTGGTGCTATCCAATGGTCTAGTGGTAACCCATAACTACTTTTTGATCCGTTCAGAGCGACGGTTGAACGGGTATATCCATTCCAACGGCTATATTGCTTCATCATGGTGAAGTACTCTATGTCGTTGTTTTGATATCTTGACGAAGCTCCAATTATGCAATTCTTCTTGCTGGGAAGTGTCCTCTAGAACCTCTTGTAACCTTACATTATTAGCCCTTTTCTTTCTTAACTTCCTAGCCTTCTCCCCCATAAGCTTTGTCTCAATAATGCTTTTACCATTCTGATGTTTATCTTCTATGGTATTAGTTACTTCACGTTGTTGAAAGTCTTTCCTAGGGTTCCTTGATAATACTTCTTCTGTATCAAAAATAGGTAACTCGATCTTCTGCAGATCCTCAAGTGTTCTCTTAGCTCTGACATCAGAGTTGCTAATATTAAATATCTGTGATCTTCTCTTTTGTTCTTCAATTAAGTGCATGATCCTTCTGGTCATAAAGTCTTTTAACTCTTGCTTCTTCTGATCCAAAACTTTTTCTTCCTCTTTTCATTTGGCTTGTTCTCTGTCAATCCAAGGTTTTCCTATGAGCATGGTAAACAGGGTGTTGTCTTCAACAAATTTAATGATCTCAAATTCTTCCTCTATCGAAGTTCCATTGACAGTCATAGGTATCCGGGCAAGCCTTCCACATATGTTTACTAGCTTTCCTCTGAAGAAACTTGTTCCTCCTAGGGAAGGGATCATGGCAGGCTTTCCTGATTCTTTCTTGGTTTTTGCTATAATCTTGGTCTCTTGATCTCCTTCAGGGTTTTCTTGCTCCATATTCATCTTCTCAAGCCTAGAAATCATTCTAGGGAAATCCAATACTTCATGGTTCATAGCCTTACAATAGAGGCAACTAGGTCTTCTCCCAGGTCATTCCTTAGCAAGATGTCCTAGGGTTAATCCTCTCTTTCATTTAAATGTTCCCCAACTCCTTCTATACTACGCACTAGGATCATGGTGGCTAGCCTACAAAAATCTCTTTCTAGGATCTTGCATCCACTTGTTAGTCCAGACATTCTTTCGATGCATAGGTATAACATATCTATCACTATACTTATCAGATCTATTCATATCAAACTTTCTTTCATCCATTAATGCCCTTGTTTTGAAGCTAGGACATAATCTATGAAACATACCTAGATCCATGCTTTAGAAAAAAAAAACAAATTCACTTATCTTACTTCTACAGAGCACAAAGCTTCCAAATCTAAAAACTTTTGACTATTCTTACTGTTATCAGAGCACAAAGTTTACATATCTTACCTCTTTTGTTAAGCCCTAATATTGGCTCATTGCCACTTAATTGGGGCATATTATATTAGTAATGTTATTTTATTTATGTCGGATTTAGGCCATTAGTTGTAATTATACCTTCTAGTCTCCTATATATACCAAGGAGACATTTTCATTTTGAATCATCTTGTACTTTAACATTTTAAGTGGGGTAAAAGGAGGTTGCCCCATCAAAGAGGCTTATTATCTGAAATTGTCTCTTTTTCAATGCATTGAGTACTTTTTCTGAGGTTTTTCTATGATATATTGATATTTGGTTCTTAACATATGGTATCAGAGCTCAAGGTCTTGGGGTTTCGCTGCTACATATGAGACACCTTGGAATTTTTGCTATAAATGTTTTTCTACAATGTTTCAGAAGGAATGGCTTGGAGGATATTTATTAGATGCATCAAGGTATGTTGGGCTCAAAATTCAACTCCCGAGGCCTTACACTTTCATAGATACAACCTATACAAGGTAAGGTTCTGGAATCATCCTGAAATGAGTCATTGCAGAATTTTCATTAATTTTTTTTTTGTGTAATGTTTCATACCCTATACTCCAGAGACTATTTACAGAAATTAGTAAGGTATCTTTGGTAAAAATTTCAGCTTCTGAGTCATCATAAATTTGTATTTACACCCTATGTAAGATAGAGTATCTGACTAGTCCTATTGACTAGTCTCAAGAAGGTGTTCCAGGTAAAAAAATCATAACTTCTTCCTAGAATATCCAAATTGAGTGGTACTGGTTTCATTGGATCGTGGACAGTCTGTAGTATTTATGGTGTGATTTTCATAATTTTATATCAAATATTTTATGCGGGGAACGCTATACAAGTGAGATCTCCTGGAAAGGCCAAAAATCGACAAGTTGTGGGGAAGTTACCGTAAATTCCACTTGGCACATCCAATTTTGATCAGACCTATGACATTCCAAAGAAGAAATATCAAAGAACTACATAAAACAAAGTTTACCCAGAAGGGCTGAAACTTGGGAGATACAATAGAAGAAATATTGTCTAGCAGAACCACCTCAAAATCAAGGTTCAAAAGTGATACTTGGCCAACATGCCACCAAAAAAGGGAACTTCTACACCAAATAAGCCTCCATAAAATCCTAGTTGGACTCTTGATGAAGGTGAAGAAATGTGTAGGGACATAAATGAACTAAAAAAGAAGATGGACTCAATGGAATCTATGTTGGATACTAAGATGGATGGTTTAAAAGCGGAGATCATGGAAGTATTGAAAAATTTCATAATAGAGAAGACACCTGAAAGTGAAAATGAATCCCATGAAATTCATGACGAGGACACAAGTAAGGTGAATCAAGAATGGATAAACTCCAACTTTGGGTTCCTAAGATTGATACGAGGAAGTTTGATGGCAAGGACCCAATCACATGGATACTTCAGATGGAGCAATTCTTTGATCTCCATAATGTGTCACATACACCGAAGGTACGAATTGCTTCTTTATATTTAGAAACTAATCAATTTGTATGGTATCAATGGCTTTGTTCTCACAAATCACTCGTCACTTGGAAAATTTTCATGGAAGAAATGATAGCACACTATGAGGATACAAGGAGCAATACCTTATTTAGCCAATTGATAAATCTCAAGCAAAAGGGTTCAGTTACCAAGCACATTGAGAACTTCCAAAGATTGAATATAAAGGTAACTAATATTCCAGATGAGCACTTGATTGATGTATTCATAGGAACTTTAAAGGATAACATTCAACATGAGGTTCACCTTTGGGAACCCAGATCATTGGAGAATGCATTTAAGGTGGCAAGAAATGTTGAAAGTAAAAATATGGCTATGGCTACTAGAAGGACCAATCCTAACAACTAGAGAGAGAACAATGCTCGTTCTTCTAAAACACCTCAACCTACAAGGTTGACACCTCAAAAATTGGAGGAAAGAAAAGAAAAAGTTTTATTCTTTAATTGTGACAGCAAGTACAGTAAGGGACATAAGTGTGGTGAGAAGAAATTATTCTACATAGATTGTGAAGAGGAAGAAGAAGAAGAACAAGAACCATCTCAAGAGGAAAACATAGAAGCAATTTCATCTGAAGAGTTGACTCCCACGATATCATGTAATGCATTGGCTAGAATTAGCACTCCTCAAACCCTCAAGATCAAAGGATACATCAAAAAGAAAAAGGTAATAGTCCTAATTGATTATGGTAGTACTCATAATTTCATTCACTATAAATTAGCCAAAGATCTCAATTTCTTTGTCTATCCAATGCCAGAGTTTCAAGTAATGATTGGAGATGGAGGAACTATCAATTGCTTAGGAAAATGAAATAAGATCAATCTTACTATGGGGGAATATGTAATGAATAGCCCAATGATTTCTATACCCATGGGTGGTGCAGATGTTGTACTAGGAATCCAATGGTTACAATCATGAGGAACAATGGCTTTAAATTTTCAATAACTTTTCATGAAATTTTCATTGGAAGGAAAAGAAATTGAGTTAAGAGGTATCACAGAGAAACCCGGTAAGGTGATAAGCTCTAACGGCATGACAAAATTATTGAAAAAGGGGCATCAAGGCGTTATTGCACAACTATGATCACTAGATGTTCAAACATCTAAGCCATCTATTCCTCAATATCTCCAAAGGATCATTGATAAACATTCTAAAGTATTTAAAGATATTCCCAAAGGTCTTCCACCCACTCAAAATCATGATCATGAAATTCACCTAATTCCTGGGAGTGTTCCTCCTAACATCAGGCCATACAGATACCCTTACGCCCAAAAGAGTGAAATTGAGTGCATGGTTGAAGAAATGTTAGAGGCTCGCATTATTAGACCTAGCCAAAGTCCTTACTCTGCACCAGTGGTAATGGTATTCAAGAAAGATAGCTCATGGCGTATGTGTCCAGATTATAGAGAGCTCAACATGATCACTATTAAAGATAAGTTTCCCATTCTCGTCATTGATGAATTGTTAGATGAACTACATTTAGAAATATATTTTGCAAAATTGGATCTTCGTTCAAGGTATCATCAGATCAGAATAAAGGAAGAAGATATCCAAAAAACAACATTCTAAACTCATGAAGGCCATTATGAATTTTTGGTCATGCCTTTTGGCCTTACAAATGCACCTTCCACATTCCAAGGGTTGATGAATTCCATTTTCAAGCCCTTCCTTCAAAAATTTGTGTTAGTATTTTTTG
>ML785758.1:143702-184184 GCA_009831015.1 Picea engelmannii | reverse complement strand
ATGTTCAAGTACAAGATGATTCAAAATGAAAATGTCTCCTTGGTATATATAGGAGACTAGGAGGTATAATTACAAATAATGGCCTAAAGCTGACATAATTAAAATAACATTACTAATCTAAATTACAACTAATGGCCTAAAGATGACATAAATAAAATAGCATTACTAATCTAATATGCCCCAATTAAGGGGTAATGAGCCAATATTAGGGCTTAACAAAGACCGATCAGACAAAGACCCTATAGACTAAACCCAATATATAATAAAAAAGTGAAAGAAAAAAATGATAGGATGTTGGAGGTTGGAACCATAGAAATAGTAGAGGAATCTGAATGGGTAAGCCCCATGGTAGTTCAAGAGAAGAAGAAGGGAGGGATAATGATATGTTTCGACCTGAGGAATTTCAATGATTCTTTCCTACATGACCCTTTCCCTACTACATTCACAGATGAGGTGTTGGAGAATGTAGGAGGTCGAGAGGCTTACTCATTCACTAATGGATTCTCAGGCTACCATCAGATCAAGATAGCCCAGAAAGACAGGTACAAGCCCTCTTTTTCCATAGAATGGGGGTTGTACTTGTACACAAACACACCTTTTGGACTGAACAATGCACCAACAATATTTTCCAGACTAGTCATAGTTGCACTCAAAGAATTCATCCACTAGATTCTAGAGGTATATATGGATGATTGAAAATTCTACAGTCTATTGAAAGACCATGTATATGTGTTGAGGGTTATGTTAGAAAGATGAAAGAAGTGTCATATATCATTAAACATCAAGAAATTCTTCTTTGAAACATCCTTTGGGATATTGTTGGGCCATATAGTATGCAAGCAAGGCTTGCTAGTATATTGTTGGCCCTCGACCAACTTTTGGAGAACCTTGGTCGTGTTTGACCATTTTTGGGACTTCAACAGGCTAGTCGAAGATGGAGCGCCCAGGCGAAGCAAAGATCACAGGATCTCACCCCCTTTTATAGAATTTTTGGGTTTAGGGTTTATGTAACGGGTATGGGATGTTGGCCCATCGGTTTACCCATGTTTAGGCTTCTTTTGTAATGTATAAATAAGAAAATAAGCCTTAGAGCGAGGTCTGTCTAGTTTTTGCTAACTACAAGTTCGATCTATGTGATGGTAAGAGGCCAGAGTGATAAGTGAAAATAGTTGTGAAGGCTTTGTGCATACTATATGTTGAGACTTGCAAAGCTAAGTGCAAGTGATTCATAGTGGTTTGTGCACAGACTCTGTAAGGCTCTGTTCTTGGACAGAACTCAGGGAAAGAGGATTTGGCGAGGTGCGCACATATTTCCTATCCTATGCAAAGTTGGCTTTGTGGTTTTGTGCATGTAAGAAGATTGGAAGAAGCTAATAAAGAAGAAGAAGAAGAGTTGGTGAACATAGCCCCACACTAGGGTGAACCACGTATATCCCGTGTTGTGGTTTCTTTGTGTGATGTGGTTGATATGTTACTGATGTGATCTATTCTTAGTGTTGTAATCTTTATGTATGTTAGATGCATCTGATGTAGTATCTTAGTGCCTTATATGTGAATGAGTAGTATATCTATTTTGATGCTATGTGCCTAATGGTTAGATATATTTAGATCTTGATGAATACTACATTGTTTTGTCATTAGGGTTTTTTCCTGCGATGTGAATAAGGGTGAAAGACTAATGAATGTTAATTTCTAAGTGCTATGTTAAGTATTGTGATCACAAATCTGTGTCCCAGCTAGGTTATAGACACTTGAGTCCTACAACCCCCCCTTCCTCTACCTCAGGTGAGACTTCATCTGCTTCATAGGTGTTGTCGAAAGGGTCGGTAGTTAGGGTTTTGTTGGTGCGTTGTTGAAGCGTTGAATAGTGGATCTGCCCCTGTGCCAACAAATGGTTTTGTTTTCGGGACCTGAAACTGTGATTATTGTGAACTGAAGAAAAGAGAAATCTCTATGCGTAGATCTGTTTTTTTAGTGCATAGTATTCTACTTTACTTGTGAAGCTTTGTGCTAAGAAGGGAATCAAACCTAAAGAAAAGAGGTAAGATCTTAAAGATCTCTCATAAAGGTAAGATAAGTGGAAATTTTTGTTTCAAAATAATGGATCTAGGTATGTTTGATAGATTTCGCACTAGTCTGAAAACTAGGGCACAAATAGAAAAAAGAAGATTTGATATGAATAGATCTGATAAAAATAATGAAAGATATGTTATTCCTATGCATAAAAATAATTTTTGGACTAACAAGTGGATGTAGGATCCTAGAAAGAATTTTTTTCAGGTCCATCACTGTGATCCCAGTGCACAATACAATAAAGGTTGGGGATCGTTTAAGAGAAAGAGAGGACTGGATCTTTGTTATAATTGTAGAAGACCGAGACATATTGCTAAGGACTACCCTGGTACAAGTCCTAGTTATCTTTGGTGTAAAGTTGTTGGTCATGAGGTTTTTGATTGTCCTAGAATGATTGCTAAAGTTGAAAATATGAACATGAAACAAGAAAACCATGAAGAAGGTCAAGAGACTAAGAATATACTAGAAAACCATAAATAACCAGAGGATATATTATTGCAAATGAAAGAAACATTGAATGATGATAGAAACATCAGTTTACCAGAGATCTTAAAAGAGAAGCAGTGCATAGAAACAAGAATAAGAGACTTTGACATAGATTGTGTATTGGATGCAAAAACACAGGTGAACATTATGCTAGAAAGTACTTGGGAAATTTTGGGAAAGCTTGTTATGCTTCCTTCATTGGGAAGAGTAGGATTGTTTAAAGCAAAGATGATAACCCTATGTGGAAGACTTACTCATGTACCTATGAGTTATCATGGAACATCGACAGAAGAATAATTCGAGGTCATTAAGTTTGTTGAGAACAACTCTCCTTTTGCACTTTTGTTAGGAAGGGCTTGGATTGAAAGAGATCAGGTCTGAAGGAAAGAAGAAGAGGAGGCTATAGAACAGAAAAAAAAAAATTTAAAAAAATTAATGGATTTCATGGCTAGGAGAATAGCATGCTTAATAAAAGAAAAGGAGGACAAGTCGAAGCAACTGAGGGCCAAATACCTAGATATCAAAGTTGAAAGAACGCAAGAAAACTTAAAGAACTTATCCATGCACAAGAGAAGAGAACCTACTCTAGAAATAGTAAGAGAAGAAGTATTACCCTCGAACCCTGTGAAAGACCCCCAACAGTGAGAAGTTACTATGCTAAGAGAAGATAAGAAAAATAATGGAAAGAGGAATCCAAAGACGTGGATCACAGGAAAGAAGGAAAGAAAGCTCAGTAAGAAGAAAGAAAAGATAGAAAAATTATAGGAGATTCCAAAGAAGACTTCGCAGGAAGCAGGCTTACAGAACTTGAACCTCGTCGGAATAACAGAATAGCACAGACTAGCACTTAGCCACGGTGAAGAAATATGACTATTGGAGGCATCTCGACCATTAGAAAGACGCTCCAAAATAGCTAGAAACACAATTATAGCCAGAAAAATAGCCATTGAACCATTGGGACCACACCATAATGGATGGAATCGTATTGATTAAGGCATACCTTCCCATTGGAGGAATCTGTTATGACATTTTCTATTTATTCTGTCACATGTCTCATTGGGGACACTTTTGCAAAATGAGATATTCGAGGCCATAGAGAACTGATTGCTACTGTGTTGTGCATTTGAGACCTCGCCAACCGCTTTGTTTACCTTGAGTGTTCATTCACCTATCTGAGATATTTGATCTAGAGCATGCATGTTCAATGACCTTAGCATAGTAGAGAAGTCTGTGGAGGAGATCTTGATATCCTTTATGGATGAGAAAGTAATGTCCGCAGGAGCACAGGCATCATCGATAAGAGGAATGCAAGCATCCCCATCGACTGCACGTCTATTTGGACCATCCTGAACTATGATAGAGAAAAGAAGTAAGCACCGTGACAACCTAGCAAATGCGAAGCTCAACCCGTCGATCTTGCCCAACTATATCCAGCCTCTGGCTAGCGTGGTTAGTCGTGACAACATCCTGATATATTTCGACTATACAATGATCGTTGCATACCTCCCGAAGGGGATACGAGCAGTTGGACCACAATTGAGACAGATTCTGATGCTCAAGATCAGTGATTTCAACTTAGAAGACCACAAGAATTATGTAATTCTCATGCCACATAAGTACTTGACAAAGAAAATGGGGAAGAAGCTGAAGATAATACCCCAGCCATGGACCATGGACATCGCAAGATAGAAAATCATTAATGTGATGAAGATACAACACTTCAGTAGACATCAAGAGGTTAGCACATGCATTAAACTCCTCCTGTCGTGATTCCATGGCGGGTACCTGTGGTTGGATAGGCACATCATTGTAGATCTGGCATTGATCCACCGAATCACTGGATTGAGCATGCATGAACCAGACCCTTGATATTTTTACCCAGGGAAGGTTGCAGATCACGCCCTGGCATAGAGAATAAAGGACACTTATGATGATGTGGAGAAAGGGAAGAGGGGATACAAGGTAGCCTCCATCCAAAATGGTTCAGTTCTCCTAACCTTCCAGTTGATCACTGGTAAGATCGTCAGGAAGAAAAGACCGACGCAGGTCATGGGGTTCATCGTCGACCTCGCAGGAAAGTGTGTCAAAGGGATGCAAATGAACTGGGCAAGCTACCTTGTCAACCAGTTGGAGAAATATTTCCGCGAAGCGCAAGACCAGGGCTAGGAGTTTCAATTCAGCTGGTTGTTGATTCTTGTTGCCTTTGTCGCTTGGGAGTTGTCGAAAGGAGCAACCTTCCCTGAGGTTGAGTCATAT
Source organism: Picea engelmannii (assembly GCA_009831015.1). Taxonomy (NCBI): domain Eukaryota; kingdom Viridiplantae; phylum Streptophyta; class Pinopsida; order Pinales; family Pinaceae; genus Picea; species Picea engelmannii. Next base: position 179,369 of record ML785758.1, on the reverse strand, counting down.
GAACCACTGGCCGCGAGGTTCACCACCTTGTGGTACTTGAGAGATATGGAAAAGCAGTGGTAGTCGAACATTGTCTTCCACACCTACTATCTATAGCTCATGCGAGCCATTGAGTCATTCCCTCGAATGACTCTTAATACACTCCATCGGTACAGGCCAATAGTGAATTTCTATGCAGACAGAAACTTCATTTACATCATTGCGCGTAGGGATGAAACCAAGGAGGAGCTGTAGTCGTACTATAAATTAACTGATGAAGACAAAGAGGAGATAAATAAGGATTGGTTGGATGAATTCCTTTTACCAGTCGAGAAGATAGATCTCTCCAACCTCGATATCATCGGAAGTCCTATGGTCACCCAAAAGGAATATGATGGACCCAACAACAACAACATGAAAAAGAAGGAAGAGGTGCAGGAAATAAACAATGAATCGGAGGAAACTGCATCAGTGTCACCTGGAGGAGGAGGAGATGATGAAGTAGAAAAAAACGAGGATGAAGGGGAAGAGGACAAGCAGGAAAAGGGAAAAGTGACACCGCCTAAATATCCCCTCACAGAGGTCAAGACGTCAAAGAAAAGAAATATTTCCCCAAAGAAACCCTATGTGCGGAAGAACTCATGAGCCAATAAGAATCAATTATAAACTGTACTTACAGTGGATGATATCGACCTCATCATTGCATATGTATCAGATGCTTCAGAGGGCATTTTGTAGCGAAATGAAGCCAAACAGGAGACAATGTATGAAAATATTGAGGCGGAGCTCAAAGGGGTACAACAAGCTCTCTATTCAAGTCGTGTAGTGTCTACTGCATCATTGTCATCAGGGGGTATAGAAGTAGGAGATGAGCCTACCCAACCTCACAGATTAGTAAATGCGACAGAGTCTCGCCTTCGTTGAGTACAGGAGGAAAAAGAACAGAATACAGAGGCCTTGAAGAAAGAAAAGGAGGAAGCCCTAGATAAAATTTGGGTTGTCGAGCACGAGAAGGATGACCTCCGAGAAAAGTTTGAAGAGGACAGAGAGAAGATACAGAGAGAGAAAGATCAACTTCTCACAGAATAGATTGGATTTAGAGAAGCAATCACTCAATCATTTTTCTTCATGGAAGGATTAGCACAGATGAAAGAAGAGATGGTTGAGAGCCAAGTGGGGAAGCTTGCTAAAGCCATTCAACAACTTCAAGAAAGAGTAGCAAAACTAGAATTGCAAGCACTGTCGAGCACTTTGTAGGAAGTCCGAGACTAGAGGGAAGAAACTACCCTATGTTAGAATTAAATCAACTCAGTAAATGAAGTGCACAGATCTATCAGCACCTTGCAGAGGACCCAGAACTAAGAACATTAGTATCACAGCTTCAGGAGGCAAAGAAACAATCATCGATAGTGCAAGAGCAGCTGAAATTGCTTTTAGTGGTTGAGAAGATCAAAAGTTCATAGGAGCAATGTGTAGTTCAGCAGCAAGTCCATGCCATCCAAAGTAGAGTCATGGAAGTGACCCAAAGAATCCATCCAGTACAGGATGAATCCTGCACGCTTTTTGAGGAGATCGAGGGACAAGGAGCAAAGCTAGAACAATTGGTCACCATAGTGGAACATCACTTGGAAGGACCTATCACCGAGATAGTCATTCAGGAGTTCTCCGAGCAGGAGGCTCTAGAGAAGTAGCAAATCAAGGCAGCTTGAGCCAAGCTCGAGGCCTTCGAGGGAGAATTTCCCAGATAAAAGTGACTCAAGATGCGTCACAGGTGAGTCTTCGGGGGTTGTTGGCCCTCAACCAAGTTTTCGAGAACATTGGTAGTGTTTGACCATTTTTGGGACTTCAATAGGGTGGTCGAAGATGGAGTTGCGAGGCGAAGTGAAGATCACAGGATCTCTCCCCCTTTTGTGGACTTTTTTGGTTTAGGGTTTATGTAACAGGTATGGGATGTCATCCCATGGGTTTACCCATGTTTAGGCCTCTTTTGTAATGTATAAATAAGAAGATAAGACTTAGAGCGAGGTCTATCTGGTTTTTTCTAAGTGCAAGTTCGATCTATGTGATTGTAAGAGGCCAGAGTGCTAAGTGAAAATAGTTGTCAAGGATTTGTGCATATTGTATGTTGAGACTTGCAGAGCTAAGTATAAGTGATTCGTAGTGTTTTGTACACAGACTGTGTAAGGCTCTGTGCTTGGACCGAACTCAAGGAAAGAGGATCTAGCGAGGTGCGCATAGATCTCTTTTCCTATGCGGAGTTGGCTTTATGGCTCTGTGCATGTAATAATATTGGAAGAAGCTAATAAAGAATAAGAAGAAGAGTTGGTGGACGTAGCCCCACACTGGGGTGAACCACATATATCATATGTTGTGGTTGCTTTGTGGAATGTGGTTGATATGTTATTGATGTGATCTATGCTTAGTGTTGTAATATTTATGTATGTTAGATCCATCTGATGTAGTATCTTAGTGCCTCGTATGTGAATGAATACTAGATCTACTTTGATTCTAACTGTCGAATGGTTAGATATATTTAGATCTTGATGAATACTGCGTTGTTCTGTAATTAAGGTTTTCTCCTGCGATGCGAATAAGAGTCAAATACTAATGAATGTTAATTGCTAAGTTCTCTATTAAGTATTGTGATCCCAGATATGTGTCCCAGCTAGGTTGTAGACACTTGAGTCCTACAACCCCCCTGTCTCTACCCTGGGTGAGACTTCATCTGCTTCGCAAGTGTTGTCAAAAGGGTCGGTAGTTAGGGTTTTTTTGGTGCGTTGTTGAAGTGTTGAACCCTAGGTCTACCCCTATGCCAACATAGATCATGCCAATATTGTAGTAATTGTTAATTTATGACCCCAAAAATCATTATGTCATTTAAGAGAAACATTGGGACACACGGGATACTACAATAAATTCATAAAAGGGTATGCACAAATCATTGCACCAATGGAGAAACTATTGAGAAAATATAGCAAGTTTCAGTGGAATGAGGACTATTAGTGAGGATTGGACACTCTGAAAGAGAATATGGTAACCGAAACAATACTAGTATTCCCATATTGGGAAAATACATTCCATGTGCATGTAGATTCCTCAGCCATAGCACTTGGAGCTATTCTGGCGCAGCCAAGAGAAAGGGAATTGAACCATCCTATCATTTGCTAGAATAAAACTGTCAGATTCAGAGAAAAATTACAATACCACAGAGAGAGAAGGATTAGATATGGTCTATGCACTTCACAAGTTCAAGCATTTCTTATTGGGAAAACATTTCAAGATCTTTACAAATCATTCAACTCTCAAATACCTAGTCATCAAGCCAATGTAGATGGTTGTTTTTGTTCCAGGAATTTGACTTCGAAGTGATAGTCAAATGAGGGAAGTTGAATGAAGGACCTTATCACTTTTAAAGGATCACTAATGGAGAGGAACCTATGAATCTAGAGGACAAATTTCCCGATGCACAGTTATTTTTAGTCCAAGTAGCTGATGAATATTTTTCTAACATCATTCAATACTTGAGTATAGGGACTGTGACACAAGAATTCAACAATATGCAAAATAAAAATCTTGCAGTCAGAGTTGCAGACTATCAATTGATTGCATGACACTTATACAAGATGGTTGCAGACAACATCTTCAGAAGATGTGTACTAGAACATGAAAGACCTAGGATTTTAGTAGAGGCCAATGAGGGAATAATAGGAGGAAATTATGCAGGCAAAGCTACCGCACAGAAGGTATCGCGCGTAGGAATATGGTGGTCTATTGTTCACAAATATTCAAAGGACTACTTCCATAGATGTTATGTGTGTCAGTGTTGGAGAAATTTATATTTTCGGCACACTAGTTCAGTGGGAGTAACACTAGTTCAGTGAGAGTTAACCAACTAGTTCTATTTTAGACTTTTTAATATTATACCATCACTATTATGCATGCATTCCTAATTATAGGATTTCATTTCCTTTATTATTGAAGATCACTCACTCATTGAATAGATCATAATATACATTGATTCTCATTCTTCATTGTGTATCTCTCTTCCTTTTCTTTATAATCTTTGTTTGTGTATGCTTTAGCTAGGTGTCCTTTGTAGGTTTCCATGAAACACTGACATGGTATCATAGCCGAGTTGCTTGGATAAACTCAGTCAAGCCAGAGAAGATGGCACGAGTCTTTGAGAAAACCTAGTTTATTCCTTTGTCGTGACCTATCCCTATCGAAAGGTGTGATGATTGGAATCGTCGCAGCCTATCCCTATTGAAGGGTGCGACGGTCACTCTCATTTTTTCAAAATCGTTGCACTGTGTCATTCACTAAGGGTGTGACTATTTAGCATCATAGCACTTTACCCTTATCTAGGGTGTGATGATTCAGCAACCCTCCAAAAATTGATTTTCTGTAGTAAAATTGTGATATCTTGAAATCCGCATTCTGGGTCGGGCTGAAATTTTTACCAGAGACGTATAACATAGGGATGCTCATGATCACCAAAAATATCCAAAACCCACAACATATTTTAGGATATAGACCTGTTTTATGATATATATAGTTGTCATAGCACCATTAGTCATATTTCAGAATCCACGATCTGGGTTTTCAATATCTTTTCAGAATCAATAGTAGGGATGGAGACAATGAAAATTATTCAATAAAGTCTAGTGATGATACTCACACCATACAAAAATTTTGAATGGAAGCCAAAGGCGACATTCCAACTCAAAAGAAAAGGACTGTATAATTTGACAATGGCGATGAAAACAAAACCTAGATCAATGCTTGAGAAGACCAGATGGGAGAATCGTAAGGATGATGCCACATGACTACTTATTTAGTTAATCTACACTGATTTATGGTTTCATGTTGCGCATGAAAGAATCCAAATGATATCTGTACCACCTTGGAAGGACTCTTTGGAAAGCAGGATGAGATGTGAGGTCATATGATTGAGGTAGAGTTGAATACCTTAGACCCTAAACGTTTTGATAATATACAAGATTTTTTTACTAAATTTAAATATTTTCGATTGATCTTGGGTGAATGTGGTATTAACAAGTCTACACAAGAGAAATAACTTATTCTAACAATCTTGGCCAAGATAGGACCATAATATATTGTATATTTCTCCAATTTCAATTCTGGAAAATGTCTTTGGGGCGCAAATTGGAAAATGCCTATGATGGCTCAGTTCATTGAGTCTCTCACACAAGAGTAGAAAAATATCATACAGATGGGCCTCATGAAATATCCCAAATCACATGCACTCACCATGCATGATGGAAAAGGTTCATCCAATCAAAAATTGAAGGAGAAACAAAAGGAGCTATTACATCCAGAGTCAAAGAAGGAGGGATATTCTAAACCCTTCAAGCATTCTTCAGGTTCCAAAGATTCTTCAAATTACAAAGGGAAGAAGAAGAAGGGAAAGAAGTGCACATATTGCAATAAATTGAATCATGAAGAATCCACATGCATGAAGAAGCAGATCGATCTTATGACACAGGTACTTCATAAGAATAACCTTGGAGACTTCATTCCTGAAGGAGCCAAGAAGAAGAAGGAAGAATACCATGTGCCTAAGAAAGGTAATCATCATTATCTGGTTGCAATTAATTCCCCATATGATTCATGGATTATAGATTCTGGCGCATCACATCATATGGAAGCTAAAGAGGAATTTTTTACTTCTTTGAGTTCATGCTCTGGACCTCATATTCTCATGGGGGTTGATACTCCAATAACGGTTGTAGGAGAGGGAAGAGCAGAACTTCCTAATGGAATTTTTGAGAATGTTTTACATGTTCCAAATATTTCTATAAATCTTCTCTCAGTTTATCAGATCACTCAAACAGGTAATAGGGTTGAATTTACATCAGATTTAGTTATTGTACTTGACAGGCATGACAATTCCATTATTGCAGTTGATGAAATAGATCACAAATCACAGTTGTATAAGTTCACTAAGTTTATTGACTATGACTCATATTTTCTACTGACACATGCTAATGATAGTAGTAGAGTATGGCATGAGAGATTTGGTCATTTAAACTTTAGGTACATGCAATGACTGTCCAAGCAAGGAATGGTCAAAGGCTTTCCAGACATTCATTTTTCTGAAGGGGTTTGTCAGGGATGCATTCTTGGCAAGCATCCTGAAGAGAAATTTGAAAAGGGGAAGGCAAGGAGAGCCTGCTCTTCCTTGGAGCTTGTTCGTAGTGATCTCATGGGTCCATTTCCACATTCATCCATCTGCAAAGCACTATATGTTCTTACATTTATTGATGATTACTCACACTATACTTGGGTTTATTTTATCAGACAAAAGTCTGAAGTTTTTATCATCTCAAAGACTTCAAAGCTCTAGTAGAGACACAAACTAGGAAGAAAATCAAGATCCTCCATACAGAAAATGGGGGGGAGTATATCAACAAATATGTTCGGAATCTTTATCGTGAAGTTGGTATCTAGTTGCAGCACACAATTCCATACACTCCACAACAGAATGGAGTTGTTGAAAGGAAGAACATGTCTCTCAAGGACATGACCAGTTGCATGTTGCATGCAAGATCACTTCCTTCCAAACTTTGGGTTGAGAAACTGAACTGTGCTACTTACATACAGAACAGAGCACCTCACAGATATGTTGAGGATAGGACACCTTTTGAGGCTTGGATAGGTGACAAACCAGATGTCACACACTTTTGCATCTTTGGATCTAGAGCATGAGCCCATATTCCTTCTGAAAAGAGGAAAGCATTAGATCCAAAGAGAACACCTTGCATATTTGTAGGATATCCAAATGATGTGAAGGAATACAAATTGATTGATCCCTCTACATATCGTCTCATCATTGAGTGCATTGTTCATTTTGAGGAGAGTCCATTGCATCCACCTCTACTGCAACTTGAAGAGACTCTTGTGCTTCCATTAGTTCCACACATCAGACATGATGATTCCACACACTCAGATGCTACATATTCAGACATATATTCAGAGGATTTTGTACATGCATATGAGCAGGTAGTACAACCAAATGAGGAGACAGTCTCGGAGCTTCAAAAAAATCCCAAGTGGGAACAACCCACATTTCAGGCAGCAGGAAACCTTGCAGGGGATCCATTGGATTCAAGGAGGACTCGATCTCATCATGTAGAACCTTCTCATGTACTTTCAACTTATAAACCAGTGATGCCCTTGCATTTCTATATGGTTCAATCTTATGATCCACATACCTACAGTGAGGTTGTTGGAAATCCATTATGCGAAGTAGCCATGCAGGAGGAGCATGACTCTCTCCTAGCGAATCAAACTTGGGATCTGGTTCCACTTCCACCAGGAAGGAAACTTGTCAGATGAAAATGGGTCTACGGGACAAAGAGAGAAGCATATGGTCAAGTGAGAAGGTACAAGGCCATATTAGTTTCAAAAGGATTTTAGCAGATTCATGGGATAGATTATGATTAGTCCTTTGCTCCTATAGAAAATATGGACTCCATTCGCTTGGCTCTAGCCATTGCAACAAAAAAAGGATGGCAAGTTCACCAGATTGATGTGAAGAATGTTTTTCTTCATGGTGACCTTTCAGAGGAGATCTACATGGAGAATCCACAGGGGTTCATTCAGAAATCAGCTTTATTATGCAGACTGAAGAAGTATCTCTATGGCCTCAAGCAGGGCACCTAGAGTATGATATGAAAAGATAGATTCTTGCTTGCTTTCACATGATTTTGTTAGATGTAAATCTGATTCCAATTCTTACATGTTGAGGACTACTAATTCTGTGATGATATTAGTACTCTATGTTGATGATCTTTTGATCACTGGTAGCTCTTCTTCATCCATTTCTTTGGTCAAATATATTTTGCATGACGGGTTATCTATGACGGAAATGGGTCCACTACACTTATTTCTTAGTCTTGAGATCAATCAGGATTCTTTCAGCATCAAAATTTCTCAAGCTAAGTATGTAAGGGATATTCTAGATATATTCCACATGACAGACTATAATTCTGCACCTACACCCTTCTTATCTGGGATCAGAATTGAGGATGGTGTGGATACACCATTAGTGGACATAAATTTGTATCGACATTTGGTGGAGATTATTTTGTATCTCACCCACACCAATCTAGATATCGCATATGCAGTAGGAGCAGTTTCGAGATACATGTAGGAACCCCATGATCTGCATGGAAAGGCTTCCAAGTGCATCCTCATATATGTTCACGGCACCATGAGTTATGGGATTCACTATGTATTTGGTTGTGCATTAGATATGATAGGCTTCACAGATTCAGATTGGGCTGGTGATAGAACAAATCACAAGTCCACGTCCAGGCACACTCTTAGTTTGGGTTCAAGCCCAATTTGTTGGTCAAGTAAGAAGCAATCAGCCATTGCTTTATCTTCCGCATAGGCTGAGCACATAGGAGTAGTCAACTATGTCATTCAAACACTTTGGCTTCATCACTTCCTTACTGAGCTTGGTATCTAGTTTCATTGTTCGACTATCATATGGTGTGACAATCAGAGTACACTGAGATTTTGTAGAGATCCAGTACAACGACAGTGAACCAAACACAATGAGTTCCACATGCATTTCATCGGAGATTTAGTACATGACAGGATAATTTATTTGCAATTATGTCCTTCCTATGAATAGACTACTGACATATTCACCAAGACATTCACTGAGTAGAAGTTTCAGACTTTTCAGGATCGTCTTGTAGTCAAGAACATTGTTGCCTGGCAACTGCCTTTTCTTCTTTTGATACATTTTCTTTTGAGAGAGGGTTTTGTTCCCAAGTGGTTTTCCCTCTTTCCTCATTCTTATTAAGTGTTCATTAGTTTCATTGTACATGAGTACCTAAAATGGCCTAGTAGCCAGGACTCATTTTTTACTCCATAGTGATCTTCAGGGGGGGTGTTGGAGAAATTTCTATTTTTGGCACACTAGTGCAGTGGGAGTAACACTAGTTCAGTGGGAGTTAATTGAATAGTTCTATTTTAGACTTTCTAATCTTAGACCATCACTATTATGCATGAATTCCTAATTATAGGATGTCATTGCCTATATGAGTGAATATCACTCACTCATTGAATAGATCATAATATACATTGATTCTCATTCTTTATTGTGTATCTCTCTTCCTTTTCTTGATAAGATTTGTTTGTGTATGCTTTAGCTAGGTCTCCTGTGAAATTTTCCATGAAACACTAATAGTTAGAGGTTGGCAAACCGAATAGACGAGATGAGATTCCCCTAATACCACAAGTAACCTTGCAGGTATTCTACAAATGGGAAATAGTCTTTGTGGGACCAATTAACCCACCAGCAAAAAGGTCAAGAGCAAGGTATATTATTACTACGACAGAATACTTAACAAGATGGGCAGAAGCAACACCAATAAAAGATTGCATCGTAGAGACAACAACACACTTCTTGTTTGAGCTAGTGATCACTAGATTTTGATGATTGACCAAGGCACTCACTTCATTAACAACCCTATTAAGGCTATAACTGAGGAGTTTTAAGTTTATCATAAAAAAGGTATACCATATCATCCTCAAGAAAATGGAACAGTGGAAGCGTTTAATAAGATCCTAGAAAATGCATTGACAAATATATGCAATATCAATAGGAACGATTGGGACTCGAAGATACCAAGAGTATTATGGGCTTACAGGACCACATGAAAAAAATTGACAGGGAAGACACCATTCAAATTGGTGTATGGACAATAAGCAATGGTGCCATTATATGTTTTGGTACCTAGTCTACACGTAGCAGCAATTACGAACATGACAGAGTGAGGCACAGTACAATAAATTATAAGTTAACTGATGATTAGGTATGAATATAGGATTCTAGTAGGGTTTCACAAAGAGGTACAGAAAGCAAGGGAAAAATCTTGGCATGATAGACATACCAAGAGGAAAAATTTCAAGGAGGTACAACATTATTACAATCGAGCCTTACATTCCTCCACTCAGTGTTTGCCTTTCGAGACATGTTTTGGGTATTTTCCTAAGGTCCCTTTGGACTTGATGTATGGGAGAGATGTTGATTTGAACGAAGAAATAAATGAAGACTGTTAGGAACAAAATATCAAGATAGTATAGAAAAACCTCATAATAAGTACTCAGTGACTTGAAAAAAAGAAAATTTCAGATAATAAGCCTCTTCGAGGGGGCAACATCCTTCTACACCACATAAATTTCCAATCCAAGATGATTCCAAATGAAAATTTCTCCTTGGTATATATAGGAGGCTGGGAGGTACAATTACAACTAATGGACCCAAGCCAACATAAATAAAATAACATTACTAATGTATTATTCCCTAATTAAGGGGTAATGTGCCACTATTTAGGGACTAACATGCCCCTCCACTTTAGACAAGTGTTTTCCACAATGATTGAGTAATTCTGGATTCTTATATACAAAAGACTCATCTTCCCAAGTGGAGTCTTCAACAGGTAGTTTCCTCCACTTAATGACATACTCTGAAATGAATCTATTCCTCAACTGGTGAATTATTTTGTCATTGATAGCTTCATGCTCCAATATTATTTTTCCTTCCTTATCAAGTTCGTTCAATATAGTTTGAACTGGGATCTTGTCACCTATAACCTTCTTTAATCATGAAACATGGAAAACTAGGTGTACTCGTGAATATGGAGGCAACTCTAATTTGTATTCCATAGTACCAATCTTTTGCAACACCTTATAAGGGCCATAGTACTTTGGTGATAATTTATTATCCTTCTTGCCTTTCTTGAGGGACATATGTTTGTATGGTTGTAGTCTTAAAAACACCCAATTCCCTACATCAAAACTTCTTTCACTACGATGTTGGTCTTCTTGATGTTTCATGTTATTATGTGCCATGGTTATGTTGTCCTTTAATATTTGGAGAACTTGTTGTTGATTCTCGATGTGATATTCCACTTCTTGAACCTTATATTTTTCTTTTAGAGAAGAAGTGATGGAAGGAGGGTGGTATCCATAGAGTTCCATAAATGATTTCATTTTTGCTTCAGTATGAAAGAAAGTGTTATACCACCATTCTGCCAAGGGTAACCATTTGAACCATTGTGTTTGTTTATCAGAGACAAAGAAACGAAGGTATCCTTCTATACATTTATTCACTACGTCAGTTTTTCCATCAGATTGAGGATGATAGGATGAGATATGAGCCAATTTACTACCCAAACAAGATAATAATTATGTCCAAAAATATTCAGTGAAGATGGGATCTCTATCACATACAATAATCTTTGGGATTCCATGTAGCTTGTGAATTGTATCCATGAATGCGGTGGCAATAGTACTGAATTTGAAGGGATGAGAGAGTGCACAAAAGTGTGCATACTTGTTCAATATATCAACAATCACCATGATGACACTCTTTCCTTCATACTTTGGTAACCCTGTGATGAAATCCATGGAAACCTCTTCCCAGTGCTGACTTGGGATGGATAATGGTTGTAAAAGACCTAGGGTCTTAATTGTTTCCACCTTGACCCTATGGTAGGTTTTCAAAAATACCGAGTGTCCTTTTACTAGAGAAGTGTGCAATTCCAATAGTACCTTTTGTTTGAGTTGGGAGTTCTTACATAAATATAAGCAATATGTGTACCACAGTGAATCATTTTTCTATGTAAATGTATCTGATGCACTGGAATCCTTCTGGAACCTTTGAATGAGAGTCCACACATTTTCGTCATTCTTCCATTCATCCCTCGCTTCTATTATCCAATCAGGTTGGATGATTGAGATAACATAGAGAAATGCCTCAACATATTCATCCTTTCTTGAAAGTGCATCTACCAAAACATTTTTCTTCCCTTTTTTATAGATGATTTGAAAATCATAACACAATATCTTGGTCACCTATTTTTGTTGTTCTTCTGAAGATAGTCTTTGTTACAAGAAGTATTTAATACTATCATGATATTTTTTGACCTTGAAGTTCCTACCTATTAGGTAAGGGCGCCATTTCTTCAATGCATGTAGTATTTCCATCATTTCCTTCTCATAAATGGGTTTGTTTAAGTCTTTTCCCTTGAGTGGATGTCTTTCAAAAGAAAGGGGCCTTCATTCTTGCATTAGAACATCACCAATGCTATTTCTTGAGGCATCACATTCCACAATAAAGTTTTTTGTGAAGTCTGGTGTGGTGAAGATAGGAGCTTTGCGCATCACCTCTTTAAGTTGTTCGAAAGCTTGAGTTTCCTTTGCAGTCCATGAAAATTCATCTTTCTTAGTAAATTTTGTTAAAGGTGTTGCTATTCTTCCATATTTCCGAACAAAATTGTGGTAGTAACCTATCAAATCCAAAAATTCTCTAAGATTCTTCAATGTTTTGGGAATCGACCAGTCCGTCATGGCCTTAATCTTGTTAGGATCTACCTTGACACCTTCATGAGATACAATATGAACCAAATAATCTATCTCCTTCACCACAAAGAAACATTTGGATGGTTTGGTATATAGTTTTTTCTTCTTTAGTAGTTGTAGCACCTTGTCAACATGTCTCACATGATCCTCCCAAGACTTTCTATAGATTAGTATATCATCAAAAAACAATAACACAAATTTTCGAAGGAAGGGATTGAAAATGGAATTCATCAACCCTTGGAATGTAGAAGGTGCATTTGTAAGGAAAAAGGCATGACCAAAAAATCATAATGACCTTCATGAGTTTGGAATGTTGTTTTTGGGATATATGCTTCCTTCATTCTAATATGATGATACCCTGAACAAAGACCCAACTTTGTGAAATAGATTTCTCCATGTAGTTCATATAACAATTCATCAATGATGGTAATGGGAAACTTATCTTTAATAATGATATTGTTGATCTCTCTATAATATGGACACATACGCCATGCACCATCTTTCTTCAGTACCATTACCATCGGTGCAGAGTAAGAACTTTGGCTAGGTCTAATAATGCTAGCCTCTAACATTTCTTCAACCATATGCTCAATTTCCCTCTTCTGGGCATAAGGGTATCTGTAAGGCCTGATGTTAGGAGGAACAATCCCAGGTATTAGGTGAATAGCATGATCATGATTTCGAGTGGGTGGAAGACCTTTGGGAATATATTCAAATACTTTGGAATGATTATCATTGATCCCTTGGATATATATGGGAATTGATGGCTTAGATGTGTGCAAATCTAGTGAGCATAGTTCTGCAATTACACCTTGATGCCCCTTTTTCAATAATTGTGTCATGCCATTAGATCTTATCACCTTATTGGGTTTCCCTGTGATACCCCTTAACTCAATTTCTTTTCCTTCCAATGAAAATATTATGAAAAGTTATTGAAAATTAAAATCCATTTTTCCTAATGATTGTAACCATTGGATGCCTAGTATGACATCAACACCACCCATGGGTACAAAAATCATTGGAATATTCACTACATATTCCCCCATAGTAAGATTGATCTTATTGAATTTTCCTGAGCAATTGATAATTCCTCCATCTACAATCATTACTTGAAACTATGGCGTTGGATATACAAAGAAATTGAGAGATTTGGATAATTTATAGTGAATGAAATTATGAATACTACCAAAATCAATTCGGACTATTACCTTTTTCTTTTTGATATATCCTTTGATATTGAGGGTTTGAGGAGTGTTAATTCCATATTAGGAAAGAGGTTGGTATTCAACCCAAAGTTGGAGTTTCTCCATTCTTGATTCATCTTCCTTATGTCCTCATCATGAATTTAATGGGATACATTTTCACTTTCAGGTGTCCTCTCTATTAGAAATGTTTTCAATCCTTCCATGATATCCATTTTTAAACCCTCCATCTTAGTATCCATTATTCCCTCCAACTTAGCTTCAGTTGAATCCATCATCCCTTGTAGTTCATCTTTTGTTATCGTCTTCTTTTTTAAATCATGTATGTCTCTGCGCATTTCTTCACCTTCATCAAGAGTCCAGGTAGGACTATCTAGAGGATTAATTGGTGTAGAATTTCCTCTTATTGGTGGCATGATGGCCAAGTATCACTTTTAAACCTTGATTTCGAGGTGGTTTTCCTAGATGATATTTCTTCTGTTGTATCTCCAAAATTTTGACCCTTCTAGGTCTGAATTTTTTTTTTTTTGTAGTTCTCTGATAAGTCTTTTTTCCAATGCCACAAGTCTGAAAAAATTGGATGTGCCAAGTGGAAGTTATGGTAACTTCCCCACAACTTGATGATTTTTTTCCCTTCAAGGAGAGTGTACTTTTAAAGTGTTCCAAGATTACAATATCTAATATTTGATTCTGAAAATTGTAGCAGAAATACAACAGACTGTCCACTATCCAATGCAACTGGTCTCACTTAATTTGGATACTCCTTGAACAAGATATCATTGTTTTACCCGGAAGACCTGTTTGAGAATAATTAATATGACTAGTCATATACCCTATCTTGCACTAGGTGTATCTACAAAAGTAGGATGACAAAGATTCAGAAATTTTTATCATAGATACCTTAATAATTTCTATGAATATTTTCTGTATTTCAGGGTCTGAAATGTTACAGAAAACATTTTATAGCGAAAATTCTGATATGACTAAATTCAGGATGATTTCAGAACCCTATCTTATCCAAGCTATATATCCTAACCTCGGGAGATGAAAATTTTACACCACGTACCTTGATCCATCTACTAATTGTCCTCCAAGGGGTTCCTTTTGAAACACTATATAAAAAAGTTATAGAGGTAATTCCAAGGTGTCTTAGGTGTAGTAGTGAAACCCCAAGACCTTGAGTTGTGACACCAAATGTTAGGAACCAAATATCAAGATAGTATAGAAAAACCTCAAAATAAGTACTCAACACCTTGAAAAAGATAGAAATTCAGATAATAATCCTCTTCAAGGGGGAAACCTCTTTATACACCACATAAATTTCCAATACAAGATGATTCCAAATGAAAAGTTGTCGTTGGTATATATAGGAAACTAGGAGGTACAATTACAACTAATGGACCCAAGCCGACATAAATAAAATAAAATTACTAATGTTATATTCCCTAATTACGGGGTAATGTGGCACTATTTACATCTTAACAAAGACAGACTCACATGTTCATTCAAAGGATCTAGGAGATACACCAAGCAATCAGGGAACACTTAGAGAAAATCCAAGCACAGTATAAATCTTGAAATGAAAAGCACATGGTTGATCATCAGTTCCAGGTTGGAGACCAGGTGTTGGCACAAGTTTGATCAAACTAGGGTCCTACTCAGGTTACAAACAAAAGGTACCAAGTATTCTAGAGCACTGACATTTTCATCTCCTATGAAGAGAAGAAGTCTCACCCGAAGCGCTTTTGAGACAAATGGATAGGGAAGGGTAAGGAAAATACTTAGGAGGATTCACAGAACCTTCAAGATTCATCCTGATCTTGCAAAAGACATCTAACTACAGAACAAATCTAAGCACATATGTGCAATAACTGGAACTACTTATGTTGTTGAAAAGCATTCAAACACAGATACATCATGTGGAACTCATGAACCATAAAGAAATAATGTAAACATACAATTCATAAGGATAAGCACATAAAGACACATCATATTTTGAAATTTTAGATCCTCCTTCATATATTAAATTCAAAGCTTTCTCCATTGCAAACTCAGAGACACACAGTAGCGCTCTATTATAGACTCTTGCCTCTGGAATCATGTCGCAGAGATATAACTCCCAAATTGGTGTACAAATTACATTACAGACTCAAATCTCTGACTTCTCTGCAGTATACAATAAATATGATCAGAACCTTACATTTCTGATGTCAACCAACAAATCAAAACCAACAACAGACAACTTGACCTAACCCAAATGAAAACAAACTTTTACAATCATATTCATCCCTATATATAATCTAGGTCATGTCTTCTAGATTTGGCTTATACGCTTTTGTGTTCTATTGTAACCACTTTTTCTTTGTTGGTGTTGCGCTATCCTTTTCGCAACAGTTTTTTTTTGCTTCTCCTTGCTCTATTGTCCATAGTATTTTGAAGCTTGCACAACATGTACTAGGACAAAACTAGGACTGTAGTCCTTCTTGTGTGAATCCTTATCCAAAAATGAAGGGCCCAATAGGCTCTAACCACAAAACTTGACTCGCCCTCGATTCAAGTACTCAGCTCTTTCGCAGCTTCTAGGAGAAAATGTTGTTTTCCCTTGTCCTCATTTTTCTCTTTCTTTTTCTCTTCTGCTTGTGCTTTCTCTTATTTTTCCTCTTCAAACGAAGGGCCCAACTCTGGGACCAAATCCAAGGCCCTCTTCCTCACTCCTTGAAATCTTCCAACTTTGTCCTGCCACTTCCTAGCAAGGAGTGAGGCCTCTACTATGAACTATTGGGTCACCTCTATAATACATCCCTTAGGCTTGGATGTGACCAATGAGTTCCACTCTAAATCTATTGTTGCATCCACTTGATGCATCTCCATGTAAACTGTCTGAATAACAGGCTAGAAGTCACGCAACTCCTTCTTTGCTACGGATTGTGTCTCAAATAGGGTGTCTGGTTCGTTGTCCTCTTGCTGGATCACGTCGAACTTTTGTTGTTTCTCCAGCAGATCCATCATGGCCGCAACTTATTCGTTAAGCACCTGGATTCTAGTGCACAGATCCTCCAAGGTTTGGTTTCATCTAGCGATGATGCCCATCCAATCGTTGACTTCCCCAAAAATCTTTGTGCACTCAGTTGTGCGCTTTTGTAGTGTTTCACATGCATTGTTTCCTTCTAGCACTATCTTCTCCATTTTCTCCTGCAGCTTATGAGGCTACTTCTTGTTGATTTTTTCGTAACTGCGCTTCCAGATTCTCAGAGCGAATGGCCAAGTGTGACCATTCTCCTTGGAGGAGTTCAATCTGATGCTCCTTCTCTCCTATATTGTTGGCTTCAAGTAGTTGGGGTGTGACCTTCTGAATCTTCGGCTTGACTTCAAAAAAACTTTCTTGGACCCTTTACAGTCTATGCTCGACCTAGACCTTGGCCTATTCCTCTTGTTGTATGTATTCTTGTGCAAGGAACACTTCCTCCCTTTTGACCTCGGTAGACCTCTCGGCCTGCTGGAGCCTCTGCTCTAGTTGATCAGTTGATGCTCTGACCATTGCAGCCAAATGTGTTTCTGGACACTGTGAAAGGTCAACAGAAGATGGTGTTTCTTCCCTAGGTGCTCGAGTCTACAGTGTAAGTCCACTAGTCGTTGAGTGTTCTGAAGGAGTCTCCACTTCCTCCTCCCCTGCAGATGGTCCTAGAACCAACCTCAACCTCAACGTTTATGGAAGAAGTGTCAGAACCTTTGTTCTCGCCAAGCAGAGTTGCAACAACTCTGTGCACTGCTGAGGGTTTTGGAGAACTAGCTCTGTCTATTCCTATGAGGATGTCGTGCTCTTCCCGGAGGTTGACTCTGGTTCTTTCTGAACCTCTGGTATCTGTTTCTCTTTTCTTGTATCTTCTTCATGTGTTTCTCTTTCTTTGCCACCCTCAACCTTGGTCGTTGAGGGGATGCACAAGGTTCTTTGAGATTACGGCTCTTCCACCGTTTGGGTGTCCTTTTTAGGCACAATCTGTTGGTCCTGGGTATCCGGGTTTGGACCAATCAGTTGCAGGTTCTACTCTGGTACTTCTGGGTTTGGACCAGAAACTTGTGGTCTTGATTCAGGAAACTCTTGGGTTGTTTCTAGGAGTTTTCTCTCTAGTTTCTCTAGGGGATCAAGCTGCATCATCTCTAGATCTGTGGTTTGGGGTGGACTGGTGGTTTATGGGGTTGGCAAATGGGGTTTTGGTGGTGATGGAGGGTGCTCAGTGATGATGGTGGATGGAGGGGTTTTCGGCTCAAGTTCATCCTGAATATGGATGAGTGGGGTTACTATGACCATTGAGGAGTGCAGGGGACATGAAAGGGGTTGGGGGTTCATAATTTTACCTGGAGAGACCCCAACTCTGAGTTTCTTCAATACTAGTTCTATGATGAACGTAGTGCTCAGAATATCGTTGAAATCCTTCCTTGTCAACAGGGATTTATCTGGCAGCTGTGAGAAGATTGGAATCATTATTTTATTGCACTCCAATGGTTGTGTCTCCTCCTCTTCCTCAGAGCCTAAGTGTGTTAGATATTCCTTCTTCTGGGCCTCTAGTCCTGGGATTGATCCTACCCCTATTTCTGTATCTTTCTTCTTCAACAGCTCGACACACAAAATGTAGTGCATCCCTGAATTGTGTGAGTTGCATTTAACTCCCATCCACGATAGTACCTCTTTGTCGAAGGCCTCCTCATCAATGTAGAACATTATCATCCTTGAGTGGAAATCCTCCCTATTAGTGTGCCTCAGCCATTCAAACGTATGGTGTGAGTTCATGATGAAAGAGCTATTCCTCATGTTTCAGTTGAGGATATCCTATGGAATGCGCAACCTCTTCATTGTGTTGATCAGGCTGTTGTACCACTTGGAGAACGTTGTGGTGTTGAAATTTGTATTCTCTGAGTCTGACTTGGAATGCTATGGATTGAACATCTTCACAAGGCACCCCTTCTCTACTAGCGCCAGTGGTCTTCCAATGGGTGGCTTCCATTTTAGCATCATGAACTCCATCAATAGGTATCCGTAGGTGAAGGTACCTCCCTTCTCCTGGGCTTCCTTGCAAGCCATGAGTAGTTCCTCTAGCAGGTAACTACACTAGTTGAATACAACACCATTGGTGCAAAATTATGCAACTGAAAATGCATCTAGCATGCATTCGCGCTTGTAATATGACCTCATAACCTTGTTGGCTATGATGTAACAACCAGTCCTGACTGTCTCTAGTAGTATGGGGTCAATTTTGGTTTTTCACCCCCCCTCTGAGTGTGGAACCTTTCATAGAGGCTAGGCTCCCCTTTCTTCTTATCGTGCTTACTAGGACCCTAGAATCCTTTCGACCCGTCCTCACCTTCGAGGGAAATTCCAGTAAGATGATGAATATCTTCAGCATGGATTGGATACTTCCTATCCAACCAGAGACTTATGTCGTTCACCCTACTGATCAGGAATTTGGTGCACCACGCAACATCACCAGTAATACCGAATATTGGCAAGTCTCTGAGGTTCATGATCGTCGAGTTGAATAGATTGATGAATTCAAGTTTTGGCATTAACTGCACGCCTCCCAACTCATCTGGAGATATACTCCAAAAGACGTCTATGTTCATCTAGGGGAAAAATACAAGGTCTATTAAGTCAATATCAAGGAGCTTGACCTGCTCCACATTCCCCTTGATATCACCCATGACCTCAACTCAGGGATCATAGGGCTCGTATGGTACTACATCTTTATACATAGCACTTCGAAATCCTATAGATATCGACATTGTGGGATTTGAGTTATCACAAATTATACGGTGAACTAAGGATTGGGGATCACAACTATGGGTTTTATAACTGCACAAGATTTCTCGCTCTACAAAGTTCAAAATTTTCTAAGTTCTTTGAAAACAATGCGTTCTACGACTAGTTCTCAAAGACTTATGCTCGGGCTTAGCTGGCAAGTTCATTAATAACTTTTGTTCATCATGACCATTTGGATGCAACTTGGATCTGATTTGTCCAATAGGACGGGTTAATGGGGTAAATCCTATTGGGAGATTATGGCATTTACTATGAAAGTTGAATAGGGATGTGGTCAATTTCATACCTTTCAATTTGACAGGTAAGAATCCCGGTGTGAATACCGATGGTATCTTCACGTATCGTGACTTTATGGCTTAACTAACTTCAGACAGGGTACCATAATGGAAATAAAGGTTGTGACTAGTCTGGGTTCGTGTGGCACATGGACTCAGATTGCATTCGGATTCATTCTCCCTTCGACCAAAAAGGGGCCCCCTTCATATGAATGAATTTCATTAACGAATTATTTACGCATTTGATCATGTGTTACTGAGTAAGCAATTCTGCATCAAACAACACTTAAACAGGAAAGGAAATGAACTACATATTGTGGTGCAACACTACACACATCGACTTTATTAACCGAATTTACAAAAATTGCAGAAAAACTCAAATTTAACTATTATACATGCTCCTTCAGACTAGAGTGACAATCTTTTTAGATCAATTTTGCGACATATAGGGTTTCAAGTGAGCACCATTCACCCATCCCAACCGGAGCATACCATCCAATTGCACAATTCTGACTGCTCCTGAAGCTCAGAACTCCACAACTATAAATTGTCCCAACCAATGCATGTTCAACTTGCCAGGATCCTTATGGTACTGACTATCATATATTAGAACCTTGTCTCCCTACACAAATACTTTAGTTTTAATGTGCCTGTCATGCCAAGATTTTTTCCTTGCTTTTTCAATTGATTGATGGAATTCTGCTTAAAACCCGGTCTCTTCGAGTTCTTGTAACTCCATGAGTCTCTGCAAAACTGACTCTTACTCCGACATATGGGTGATTTTTGCAATGTACAGACTCAGAGTAATGAATTATGCCGGCACTACAGCCTCCTTCCCATAAACTAGTTGGAATGGGGTGTACCTATGGAGTTTCTTTGTGGTTGTCCTGTAAGCCCATGGTACTGTTGGAACTTTGTCATCCCAATATTCTTGATTTTCTCAATAGACCTTTGTTAACCCTCTCTCCAAAATCTTGTTGAATGTTTCTACTATTTTGTTTCTTGTGGGTGGTAGGCGATTCTTTTTTGATGTTGTATCAGGAACTCTATTGTAAGATTTTCTATAGTGGTACTAATAAAATGAGCTCCTAGATCACTTGTTAGGCTCCTAGGACATCCAAAATGGGTGATAATATTCTAAAAAATGAACCTAGCAGCAGTATCGGTCAAGCGGTCCTGAACAACTGATGCCTCATCCCAACAAGTAAGGTAGTCATTTGCATTAATAATGTATCTAGCCTTTGAATGATTAGTAGTGGGTTTGATCAGTACAAAAAAGTCAACTGCCCACTTCTCAAATGCTTGTAGATCTAGACTTGGTTGAAGTGGTAATTCATCTCGTCGTTACGGCTTACCCACTCTTTGGAAAACATCACATGATCTAGCATATACCTTTTCATCCTTGAAGAGAATTTCCCACAAAATTCCATCTTTGAGAAATTTTTGTGCAGTGGACTTTCCTCCTACATGACCTCTCACAACTTCGTTGTGGAATTCCCATAATATATCATGTATTTCGTGATCTAAGACACATCTTTTGAGGATACTATCCTGCGATCAACTACTAATCCGTTGCTCTAACAACCATATGGCATTTATGGGTTGCAGAATATGTTTCTGGGCAGGAACATGTACTTAAAAAGACTGTTGTGTCTTCCAGGTACTCTGGTATGGCCTCAACCCGATATTGTCTATGCCTCATAGACTTTGATATTGGTTTTAATTGAATTTTCATCTCTCCCATCACTCCTTTGATTCCCTTTATTTCTGAAAAGGTCTTTGGCAAAAAATCCTCATATTCCCTCAACAAACTCTGTATTTCTTGACTAGTTTTCTCATCCCAGTAATCTCCCACCATAGTTATCTTAGGTTTATATTTGGTCCCTATATTGACTTTGCAAAACTTTAATGGGTAATTATAGGAACTATCAGTCTGAATGGGTATGGTTTTCTGGATTTCTATGTTCCCTTCTGTCTCTTTAATGGCTAGGTTTCTCAATTCCTCTACGTCATCTGGACTTTCCGAATCCCTACTACTCTTATAACATTCTATAGGCTTCTTGTTTTGGGGTAGGTGAATATTATTCTGAAGTTCTCGGCTATGTTTCTCACATACCACTAGGTTTGATTTATGATTACTATTGTCTGTAAAAACAAATTCTTTAATCTTTTGCAGGACTACTTCAAGCTTAGGGTGCTTACTTGTAAATGAGAAGTCCTTGCAAAAATGATCTGCTAGCGTCTACCAGTCACTAGTCTATCTTATGGTTTCTTCATGTATGAACTAAGTTTTAAGGATTGTACCTAGTGAGTGGGGAAATACCTTTACCCAGAAGCAAGAGGGTATTTCTGCAACTTGCCATTGTGTCACGCACTGTTCAATATGTTCTCTAAGATCAGATTCTTCGTTGAACAGTTGCGCAAATTTTAAATTTGTTTGCATCCCTGATTCCATATGCTCCTTATTCTGAAATCTATACTTGATATCTTTCTTCACATCATCCCAATTTATAAATAAGTCTTTGTGATTGGCCCACTATCTGGCAGGCGTGTCCTGGAGGGCTAAATCTAGTATTGATATCCTTTGATCCTCTGCTACCTTTTCTTCCATGCTGAGAAGAAAAATGTCAAGTCCTCAGGTATCATCATATATTGGGTGTTCTCTGACCTCAGTACCAACCCATCTAGTTTCTCTGATAGTTGCACATCTCCTTGAGAATATTTCGTATGAGATTTTCTGCCAACCGTCAAAAGCCAATTCTGAATCTTCTTCTACTAAATGTATACACCTCCAACTTACTGATCCATCAGTACTAGGATTTATATAATCGTCTCTTGTTCCATCTATTACATTATACAAATAATCCAAGACTTCTCCCTCCATATTATTATTTGTTGGCTCTGTATATATGGGCCCTACATATGGATCCAAGAGTTGAACTACCTTGATTCCATTTGCCTCAAATTTCATGGTGTCTTTCTTTAGGTCAATCACTGCATAGTTTTCATAGGCCCAATTGATCCCAAGTAATGCAGGGTAAGGCTCCTTATCCCCCATGATATCAATCACTTCAAAGTCAGCTACTGTCTTCACTCCCACAACATCTATTTCCACATTCTCCAGTATTCCTATGGGGAAAATACAATATTGGTTGGCCATCCTTAATTGGATAGGGGAATATGTCAACCAAGGTTTTTCTAAGGCTTCCCAAGTATTTTTAGGTAGAATGTTCAAATCAAATCCTAGATCCAAGATGACATCCTTAATCTCAAATTTATCTAATTGGGCTACTGGTCTGAATTCTTTTCCATTTCATACTTTCCTTCTCTGCACCCTCTAAGTACTTTTTTCAGGAATATTAGTCCTTATTCCTGCTTCTTTGGGCTATTCTTTCCCCAAAATAGGTATAGTGCATTGCAAAACTTCTCTCTTAATTGATTTTTCTCGGGAATCTGAGAGAATAATTGAACCAAAGGTCGACTACATCTTGAGGTTGCTCAGGTTGTCTTAGTGTGACTATAGGGTTTCTGGGTGCAGGGGGTGAAGAAGGGACTTGAGCAATCTTATGATAAATAATAGACTATGGGGGTTTCTCTTGTAAATCAGGGCTAGGGATATTCTGAAATAATTTTATGGTGTTTTTAAAGAACAACTTATGTTTTAGAGGGTCCTGCATGTCTTCTTTAGGTGTTTCTTTCTGGATATGAGGTTGATTATCAACATCAAATCCTATCTTTTTTCCTCCTCGAGTAACGATATTGAGGTTGGGTAATTGTCCCTTACTAACCCTCTTTATTTCTGAGTTGATGAGGTTAGTTCCTCTTTGACATACTCGATATTCCCATTTTGAAATTACTTCTAGGAATTATTCAGTTGTGTGCCCATTGGTTCTATAGTGGGAGCACCATTGTCGCCTCAGATGAGGACAATATCTAGCCATGTGGCCTTTCTCATCGCATTTATAACATATTCTTGGCCCTCTTACCCTGGTTATTCCTCCTATGAAGACTCCTCCAGATCCACCTCCTCGACCTCTTCCCGATCCCTGAGGGTTTTCATTCACCCTAAATTTTGTTCTATCCAACATGTCTGCAAGTGCATCCAACGCTCTACATTGATTGGTAGAACGCGTGGTAGATGCGTAGAAATCATAGTGTACTATATTTGGTACTATCGAATATTTTTTCATAATGGGGAACTCTCTTGGCCCATGCCCGTGGATTTGACAGATCTCACGATACTCAACTGTTGGTGCAGCTTGGCTCCCTGAAAAATCCTGATATGGGGTGGGGTTATGGAATAGTAAGTTTGCAGACACTTGAAAAACTCCTCTCATGGGTCCTAGTGAGGGTCCCATCATATTCTTAGGAGGTCCCATTTCTCTCATTCATGGAAATTCGTTCACCATATGTCCTTTTGTATAACATCTGGTGCACTAGACTTGCATTCATCCTGGTTTGGGTATCGTCCGTTCTTGAATATTTTTTGTAATCATTGATATTTCCCCTTGTAGTTGCACCAAATTCTCATTTGTTGGGGGTCTCGTCACTCTCAGGATCTCAGGGTATCCTTCCATGGATTAAATATTCATCGATTGTTCCAAGGCATCTATCAAAGTGGCTATCCGTTGTTGCGTTAGCGAAATATGAGTCAAAGGTAGCAATCCCTAAATGTACCATTATCTTTTATGTTCCTCATGGATTGGATGTGCTAACCTCCCTATAGCATCTTTAAACTTCTGGTTGTATTCCTAGGTTGATTCACCTTCCCTTTGTTGAATCTCGTGAAACTTAGAAAGCGCATGTTGTTTTGACTAAGGTATTTTAAACTTTGCTATGAACCTAGTCCATACCTGGCCAAGAGTGAACGATTAACCTTACAATCCCGACACTCCTGGATCAATAATCTTCATGTATCACTTAAGATTCTAACCCCTCAAGGTATTCTGGAACTCAACCAACTTATTCACATCTGGACTCCCTCTGGATCTCTAGATTACCTCGCACAAGAACAAGTGTTGCTCAACATATTCATCTCCCTTACCTTAGAATTTTGGGTATCGGGCAATCAAACCTACCGCATGACCAACCATTGTTGATCATGGTGCTCTTATAAAAATAAAACCTAACAGTCCTTCTTGTGATCTACCAGGGGATCCCAATATCCTCCCTATACTCACACTTCCTGGTTGTGGTTGACTAACTAATTATACTAGAACAGAACTAGCATGAGAAGGTAATATCAAACTTACCACTTGTATAGAAGACACTTGGGGCATGCGCAATTCGAGGGTGGAGCCACTGGCTTCGAGGAGGTTTTCTTTGATATCGGGGGTCTCGTTTTCTTCCTCTGGAGAAGTCTCTTCAGCTTGATTCCCTATCTTTCCTATCATTGGGGATGAATCTTCTCTTTCTTCTTCAAGATTCATGTCGGCTTCCTCCTCTCTTACATCTAAACCTTCTCCTTCTTTTCCACCCTCCTGAGGACTTATTTCTCTCTACACTTCTCTCTCACTTAATATTTGACTGGCCAATATTTCCTGTCTTCTCATCTTCTGCAAATCTTACATCTGTCTTTCCTCTACTTCTCTTGGTCTGGCTTCTTTCCAAAAATTCTCAGACTGTCTTGCTTCTTTCTTGATCTTTCTGCACCACCACTTATCAACTATGGCGACTCTTTTCAAGGATCCCTCATCTCTTGAANTCAAAGAACCCTTCCCCTCTCTCATTCCATGAATCTACCCCAAGAGAGGGTGTTTACATTTCCATCTCAGTCGGGGACATAGTCAGCATCCCCTCTTCCATCAAAAAAAATTTAATCCACAAGGGGATTTCTCTCATCAGTCTTCCCCTTGTATCTTTCTTGAAATCGTTCTATGTGCGTGAAAAATATTGGTGATTCTCAGCTGTAAACTCAATAATGTATCCTTCTAATGTGGTATCAACCCAAAAATCAATCGTTTATGACTGGACAATCTAGCCGATGAAGTGTTGTAATATTTTATGTGTCCCAGGTATAGGTCCTCTTGACTCATTCTTGGAACTCTAGAGCTTCTTGGAACCTATTTATCCAGTGGAAAATTTGTTCTGAGAAATTAACCCAGAATATCTCATACTAGTCGCTCGATCTTTCTGAGAAAAAGAATGCCCCATGAGTATCCTCTACAGATTTTCCCCTCAGCTCCGCTTCCTTCTATATGAAGGCATCACAGTTTCTCTCCCACCATTGGTCAATATTATATATGTGAATCCATGGAAGAATCCTCCCTACAGGTTCCCTTTTAACAAACATCCTAGAAACAGAACCATTTTGTTGGCGCAAGTTTGATTAGACTAGGGTCCTTCTCAGGTTACCAACAAAAGGTATCGAGTATTCTAGAGAACTGGCATTTTCATCTCCTCCAAAGAGAAGAATTATCGCCCGAAGTGATGCTGATACAAATGGATAGGGAAGGGCTAGGAAAATACTTAAGAGGATTCACAGAACCTTCAAGATTCATCCTGATCTTGCGCAAGACATCTAACTACATAACAGATCTAAACTCATATGTGCAAGAACTGGAACTACTTATGTTGCGGACAAGCATTCAAACACAGAGACATCATGTGGAACTCATGAACCATAAAGAAATATTTTAAATATACAATGCATAAGGATAAACAAAAAAATACATATTTTGAAATTTTGGATCCTACTTCATCTATTAACTTTAGATATTTCTCCATTACAAACTTAGAGATACATAGTAGCACTATCTTACAGACTCTTGGCTCTGGACTCATGTCGTAGAGATCTAACTCCCAAATTGGTGTATAGATTACATTACAGACTCAAAACTCTGACTTCTTAGCAGTATACAATAACTATGATCAGAACCTTACATTTGCGATATCAACCAACCAACCAATCAAAATCAACAACAACCAACCCGACCTAACCCAAGTGACAACAACCTTTTACAATCATATTCATCCCTATATATAAGTTAGGTCATATCTTCTGGCTTTGGATTGCATGCTTTCTTGTTCTGTTGTAACCTCATTTTCTTTGTTGGCATTGTGTTGTCCTTTTCACAACTGATTATTGTTGCTTCTCCTTGCTCTGTTGTCCAGCTTCTTCTGAATCTTGCACAACTCATACTAGGCCAAAACTGGGACTGTAGTCCTTCTTGCGCGACTTCTTATCCAAAAATGAAGGGCCCAACACCAGGTATAGATTCACATCAACAAGGAGATATTGAAGGGTGAAGGAAATAAAATCAAGCCCGTCTAATATGGACAATCACTATTTTGGAGAAAAGCGGTACCAATCCATTTCGTCTAGATATTCCACCTTATATGAAAATTTACTCAGTTGTAAATGTATAAAACTTGAAAAAATTTTAACCTCCCATGATCATGGATTAAGGTGAGGAAGTTTCAATACCTTCAGTTGATGTGTTTTCTCCTAAGCTATTGGACGAGTTGCAGGAAGATATCATCCTAGATAGAAGGATGACAACTTCACACAGGGGCGATGTTGATTATCTTCGAGTGGGTTTAAAGGGAACACATCCAAGCAAGGAAAAGTGGATTGAGAAGGAAAAGGTGAGGGAAATATTCCCTCACTTACCCGTTGATTGATGAAAGATTTTGGTGGTCCAAAAATCTCTCAATGGGAAGGCATGATCCAAAAAGGATCCAGAGAAGAACAAGGATAACTCAGAATTCATAGAAGCAACTCAGGAATCTCAGAATGGGCTCGGAAAATAGAGAAAGGGAAAAAATTCAAGTCCTCATCACGAAGATCACGTCACAAGATTTCCAACAACGTAAATGACTCATCAAACAGAGTTACAGATCAAAATATATATGCGGTCAAAGTTTTGGTCAACCTAGCCCAATCAACAAGGATGAGTTAGCATCCATACTGTTGACGTCAACATCAGCATAGATGACATCAACATCTATGTAGTGTACATGGCACACACAGAGGGTGACATGTTTCATGTCAACATCAGCATGACGTCAGCATGGTGACATGGCAGCACCAGAGGCTACCACATGTCACTCATTTTTGAAATTTTACGGTCAAATACGTGCACCAATGGGAAGGTTCCACGTGGTATTCCATACAGAAACATAGAAGACCATACAGCCACATGACAAGTGACCGGGCAGGATGACATTGCATAGGTGATGTTGTCCATGAAATGAGGTGACGTGGGCCAATGAAAGGTTGTCACGTGGCCCAGTCAAGGGCTACCACATGGAAGCAAGAAAATTCCCAAGGATGCCCAACAATTGAATTTCAAAAAGAGTAAAGGTTTAGCTAGCACCAACCCAAGTCTTCCAAACTTGGAGTATTTCCACCAAAAAATTGTGGCATATCTCAACAGTCCACCAAAGTTAGCAACATATCTCAACTAACCACCAGAGTTAGTGACATATATCAAAAATCTGCCAAAATCTGATGATAAGTTTCAATGGAGGGGTAAAACAGGAGGCCCACGTGTTTCACCTCAGGACCTCCCCCAACAGTTATGCCTTAATATATCTCTATCAACCAACTATCCTAACGACTATGTTGGTATATATGCCCACCTATATTACTTAATAAATAAAGTTTTCCAAAGTTCGGGGGTCATACCAGGGGGTGCGCGACCATACGGATGGCACAAAAATGAAGGAATTTCCCATGAATTTAATTGTAGGTGCAAGCACAGAAACTGAGATGAATTTTCTAAAGGGCCTAAAAGTGCCTGACTCAGATCGAGGCATGGAGATAGTCATTTTTGGGTAATCGATGCCACAAATTCAATGTTATTGTTTGTTTTCTTATCTAAGAAAATCTTCTACAACTTAACTCCAGAATGAGGTATACTTATGTATTTTGCCAAAGTATTTTGTTGAGTTAATAAAAAGGCCTAGTCGTTTGAGAGAAAGACCCGGAGACGTAGTCCACCAGGGATGAACTCCATTATCAAGTTTTTTGTGTTCAGATCTGATGCATATGTCTCTTCATTATTGATTTATTCCTTCTTTATGGCGCACTTCAATTTATTCTCATTTAATACAATTATTTAATAATTCACATTGATGAAAAGATCACAGATCAACATGAGGCTCTAGTACTTAAGTATACAAATCATATTCGACCATATAGGTCCTTAATTGCTTGAATACATGACCAGTAAAAATGAAGAGAAAAACAATCAAGTCATCAAACAGACATGCACATCCTTGAAACATTCACGGGATATTCAACCTTATTTTACTGTCATAGTTTAGTTTTGTAGGGTATGAGAATACTTATCTATTACAAAATGAAGCCAACTAACCGACTATGGTTTTCTGCCTTTCCACCCAACCGTAGTCTCAGAGGCATCCAATCTTAGTGCTCTGTCCACCCCCATGCCAAGCCATGATATCACCAAGGAAATTTCTACCATTACTCATAGATCCTTTCTCTATCATGTCCTCGACGAGGTTTATCAGATGCTCCCTCAGCATCAAGCTAGAAATTTTTCACTCAGGTCAGGTCTTCTACGAGTTCTCAAGGATCCATTTTCTCCATTCCTCTCATAACCAAAACTATTTTATCCTGTAGTTCTTCCTTCAAGTTTGGAGAACTTCAAGCGTTCTTCCTGGTCGCGCATTCTTTGCCTAGTGCATCCCCCTCTTGTCTACTATCCTACGTGTGTATATGATTCATGCCTCTTTCCTCTTCGGGAAGGTTATGGACTTGTCATTTTCCTTGTGTCAAAAGGAAACTCAGGTCAGTCTAGGTCTGCAGGAAAAACTTCCCTTTGTGGTACGTTGGGCTGACAGTTTTTTGTCTCCTCAGGCAGACCCTCCATGCTTCCATTTAAGGGTGTAGTTGATTGTTAAACCACCATTCCTTGGTATTAGGATGAGACTTATATATCCAGGTGGATATCGGTGTCCATCCACCTTTTTCAACTGGCTCAAAACAGTTTTTTGGCAATTTTGGCAATTTACTATTTTTAGCAGGTTTTAACTTCCGGGGCCATTTTGAGGCCCTAATTTTTTTTTTTTGGGAAAATAGGTTTTCAATATGTTAGTTCCTTCTATATTTTAGCTAAAATGAATCTCCTCAATGATACCTTTCCAACGGGCTATCATACGCCTAAAACATAGATCGTATGCAAAAGTTATGACCCCGGGCAGTTGATGTACTAACTTACCCAAACGGGGCCCACATGACTTTTGGCGCTTCATATCCTAGGGTTAGGTTTTTGGATGTATAGGGTTTTTGAAATTCCCGCTTATTGTAAAACTTCCTTCATAGCCTCATTGTAACCATCTTCTTGCGAATGCGAGTAGCTGTCACATCTCTTCTCAAAGATAAGTTGCCACCATTCTAGCAAGTCTTTCACTCTGTATTTTTATAGTGTTTGTACATTTCTTTCATTAATAGAAATCATGTATTACTATATATCTATGTTTATGGTTTCATCTCTGATACATTTCTGTTATATTATTGAATATCTATGATATCTCTGTGCATTTCTTTATTATATCTCCGATCTCATTTCGTGCCGAAAATCATCTGGATCAGTGGTATCAGAGCAGGTTGATCTTGATCATTTTTTCAGTGCATGTCCCCAATGAGGTATGAGTATATAAAGTTGGGTCTCTCGCTTGTATCTCTTGAGGAAAACCGCTCTCGCACACCCAAGAAACCCTCAATGGCGAAAGAAAAGAAAAACGACGGAGCAGACGATCCTATCAATCTGTTGCTTGAGCAAGCTCTCACGCGACAGAGGGACGAAATGATGGAGAATTTTTCCCACATCCTTAAATGCCTACCGATAGCATCAGGCACATCTTCATCAAGCGGCCACTTTGGAGGCACCTTGCCTTTCAAGGTACAATTTAATTTTGATATTCATGTATTTGAAGGACAGATAAATGAAGAAGCCCTAGAAAAATGGTTAACTCTACTAGAAGGTTATTTCTCTGTTCACAATTTTTCCGACAAAGAAAAGATCACCTTCGCACTCCTTAAAACTCTCCCTCATGTCAAACATTTGTGGGAAACTTACTGGGAGCAAAGTTCCACAGAGGATTCTGGAATATATGGGGCCGATCCCACTTGGGATTTTTTGTGGATGCAGTAAAGGAATAGTATTACCCTGTTGGAAACTATGAGGACCAGTACATGAGATGGACCACACTGCGGCAAGAGAGGGGCCAAGCAGTTCCAGATTTCACCAATATCTTCCATACCTTGCACACCAAGCTCGGTATCAAAGACTCCGAGTGACATTTGGTTCTGAAATACCGTGGGGCTCTACACAAATACATCTAGACTGAAATGGATTTTATGGACATCTCATCGCTCAGTGTTTCTTATCGATATGCTATTAAAATCGAGCAGAAATTTGAGCACCAGAAAAAATGGCAGTTCGGGTCTACAAATCCACAAAAACCAAAGTATGACAAAGAGGAGTCTCGACCCTGTAGTGTCATTGTTACTTTGGGGGGTCATCTCTACAAAATACTAGAGGTAGTTTTGACTACTATTCCACATAAAAAGTGTCGCAAGGTAGTATCTAATACTAAAAAATTTAGCTTCTTCACAATCTGTCCAAAAGAAGAACAGAAGGACACTACAACCACTACAGCCTCGCCCCAAGCACCTTCTATCCAATAAAAGTGGGTCGAAAAGGCTGCAATAAAGTGAAAAGATTCCTTCTACACACCGTCCTCTCATGTATCTCGAATTTTTGAACAGCCTGATTCTCAATAGGTTCAGGACAAACTTCCACAAACTGAGCAGCCTGATGTCTCAAGCAATACAAGCAGGTCACCAAGATGCAGATCCAGCAAACGCTTTTCTCTCTCCCCCAAGAATTCAATGCAATGGAGAAAATTTCTTCCTAAGGAGTGAGGATTTATCCAGGTGGATATCGGTGGCCACGCACCTTTTCTGACCAGCTCAAAACAATTTTCTGACAATTTTGGCAATTTACTATTTTTAGTAGGTTTTAACTTCCAGAGCCATTTTGAGGCCCTAAATGATGTTTTTTGGTAAAACAGGTTTGAAATATATTATTTCCTTCAATATTTTAGCTAAAATGAATCTCCTCAATGATACCTTTCCAACGGTCTATCATATGCCTAAAACAGAGATCATATGCAAAAGTTACGACCCCAAGAAGTTGATGTACTAACTTACCTAAACGGGGCCCACATGACTTTTGGCGCTTCATCTCCTAGGGTTAGGTTTTTGGATGTCTAGGGTTTTTGACATTCCTTCTTATTGTAAAAAGGCCTTCAGAGCCTCATTGTAACCATCTTCTTGCAAATGTGAGTAGCTGTCACATCTCTTCTCAGAGATAAGTTGCCACCATTCTAGCGAGTCTTTCACTCTGTATTTTTACAGTCTTTGTACATTTCTTTCATTATTAGAAATCATGTATTACTATATATATGTGTTTATGGTTTCATCTCTGATACATTTCTGTTATATTATTGAATATCTGTGATATCTCTATGCATTTCTTTATTATATCTCTGATCTCATTTCGTGCCGAAAATAATCTGGATCACTTATTATTCCCAACAAAGGGAAATTTGGGGTCATTTGGCATAATGAACCCTTTCTTATACTTTTCCCATTCTTTCCTCTAGTGATACCATGGCCAGTACTTCAAGGCTTCACCCCCATAGTCATTTATTGGAAATTAAAACAATAATGCATTTACATTGTTCCCATGCCATATCACGGTGATCCTGATTAACGATTAATTACACGTTGGGGGAAACATGGGTGTTACACCCAATATCTGAACACAATCTCTGCAACAGTACAACATCTTTAATTGCATCAGTGGTTTCCATGTATTCATCTTATGTAGTCGATAATGCCACTACAACTTATTCCTTACTCATCCAACTAATAGCTCCTCCAAATGGTGTAAAAGCATCACCACTTGTAGATCTTCTATGAGTCAGATATCCAACCCAGTCAGCATCAAAAAATCCATGTACATATAACACTATGTCTCATCTAGGTCTTCCTTGATATCAGATTGCATAATATGTGGTGCCATGTAAATATCTCAAAACCCTTTTTACGCTTGTCCATTGCTCCTTTCCCAGTTTTGACATATAACTCATCAAAACTCCCACTACATGAGAAACGTTTGGTCTACTACATACCATGGTATACATTAAGCTTGCAATATAACTAGCATAAGGAATGCAAGACATTTCTTCTTCCTCTTCTTGATTCTTTGGGCATTGTTCTGCAGATAACATTGCACCTATAGGAATAGGGACCTTTAGCAGTTTATATTCCTTCATATTGAACTAGTGAAAAATTGTCTCAACATATATTCTCTAACTCAACATAAGTTTCCTACTTGCACGATCTCTCTTAAGCTCCATCCCCAAGATAAAATTAGTAGCACTGAGATCCTTCATGTCGAACTTGGAGGATAGTTGTGATTTCACCTCCTTTATAACCTTCATGTTGTTTCCAACCAACAACATGTTATCAACATACAACACTACATACACAAAATGTTAACCAACATGTTTTCAATATACACAGTGATCAACCTTGCTTCTCACAAATCCTAGTCCTAGTGCGTATGTGTCAAACTTTTGGTACCACATCCTAGGAGACAAATTTAGACCATAAAGTGACTTCCTTATATTACAGACAAACTAATTCTTACCCTTTACTATAAATCCTTATTCTTGCTTCATGTATATTTCTTCTTCCATGTGTCCATGTAGGAACGTTGTTTTTACATCCATCTTCTCTACCTAAACATCAAATGATGCATCAAGAGACAACAGAAATCTAATGGAATTCAATATTGCAACAGAAGAAAAATATCCCCAGAGTCAGTCCCCTCTACCTGAATTTCTATCAGGTGAACCTCGTACTTCTTGACCTTTCCTTCTACATTCAGTTTCTTTTTGAACACCCATTTTCCACCAATGGGTTTCCTTCCAACGGGAAATTAAACCAAATCTCGAGCCTCATTTTTCTCCAAGGCATCCATTTATTTTTCCATGGCCTTCTTCCAAAGTTTTCTCTCTTCATAATTCACTACCTTTGTAACAATTCTAGGCTCATAATTAATACATGATAAAACAAAATCATAATGGTATCAGGTGTCCTTGTAGTATGTCTCCTTGCATGAATAGACCTTCTCAAAACTAGATTCTATGGTTCCACGTTATCATTTGATTTAGAGGATTCTACCTCCTCAAATGATTTGTATCCTTCATTCTTTAGCTCAAACTCCACTTTCTCTAGTTATGGTTCTTTAGGTTCATCTTCATTTATGGAAGTGCCCCCAACTTCTCTAAATACTGCATCTTGATTGTAAATTGTTTTCCTTATTATAGGATTCCATAGCTTGCAACCTTTCACTCCATCTTTGTAATCAATGAAGATACATTTCTTTGCCTTATTGTCCATCTTTCTCCTCTTTTCCTTTGGAGCATGCCAAAAATCATTTGTCTGACAGTTGGATTAGGTTGATGGACATTTGGTTTGGATTGTTGGTTGTCATTGATTTCAACCATTGGAGAGTGATATTGTAGATTCATGTCAACCCTTGGAGAAAGTTCAGTAGAAAAATGATTTGGGAAATGGAGCCAAGTTTGTTTCATGTATAATGGTATGCATTTTCATATATTTTAAGGAAATACTATTCTATATGGGTACTACATGTCGTGCCATTTCTGGTGGTATGTGGAATGTCACATAACTCCTCACGGTTAGAGAGTTATGGCCATGTGAAGTTGGAGAACCCAAGTTTGGGAAATGGACCCAAGTTTGTTTGATGGATAATGGTATGAGTTTTGATATATTTGTAGGTAATACAATTCTATATGGATAGTACATGTCATTCCATTTCCGGTGGTATGTGTATTTTCACATAATTCCTCATGGTTAGAGAGTTATGGCCATGAGAAGTTGGTGAACCCTCATGAGTCATCTAGAAGCCCCAAAAGGTCAAAGTGGTTTAAGAGATTTTAAAAGGTAAATAATAAAGTGAAGTGATGAGTGTATTGTAAGTTAAAATGAATAAAAAATAAATTATGTAAATAATAAAGTGAATGGAGAAATTACTAAGTGTACAAGTGGTTAGAATTGGGTTATCCCTAAAATAAGGAAAGTGGGTTAAGATGGTTAAAAGGTAACCCCTTGAGGAAGCTACATGAAAGTATAAATAAGAGGCAAGGCTCTCTCATTTTAATCACACTTGATCATATTGAATATCTATAGGTGACTGAGGTAACCAAATCATATCTAAGTCAAATTTCAGAGGGAAGGTGACTTAAAGAAAGCCTAAATTCATGGGAGGATAAATTCTTTTGATGATGCTTTCTAAGGTATGTTATTTACAGGTCATCTCACCATTTTTGAAATATTTTTTTTCTAGAATGATTCAGAATGTGAAATTGGGATAACATTGAGGAAACATATGCAACTAGATGCGGTACAAATTGCAGGTGTGGGCTGTTGTATTTTTGGAATTACACTCCATGGAAAATAGGGTTTGTGGTCCATCCTAAAACTAGTCTAAAACAGG
This sequence comes from Picea engelmannii, assembly GCA_009831015.1. NCBI lineage: Eukaryota > Viridiplantae > Streptophyta > Pinopsida > Pinales > Pinaceae > Picea > Picea engelmannii. The sequence goes on along the minus strand of ML785758.1, from coordinate 144,127 downwards.
CGTTTCGGGTAAAAATGTCATAAATTCTTCATAACAGATATAAATTTAGTAAGACAAAATGTGTTTGTTAGAGTAAATTCTTTAGTATTATGTTTACAATTTTCAGATCCATACACCAAATATTCCATGTGGGGCACGCTCTACAATTTCTCTCTCTAGAATAAGCCAGAATTCAACAACGTATGTCATTTTTGCTATAACTCATTTTCTTAGAGGTTCCAAGTAGTGACACCTAGAGGAATTCCATGAAACACACTAAAGAACATTGTGTACTATTTTTAGATCTTTATTCATTACAGGTACATAGTTATGATTATTTCAAGTTAGGGTTATTGACTAATCCAAAACTAGTCATGTGAGACTAAAGTAAAGTTTGATGAAAATGCTAGTCTCTTGTTGTTAAAGTTAAGGAAGGTTTGCAGGTA
>ML785758.1:115818-132581 GCA_009831015.1 Picea engelmannii | reverse complement strand
AGATCCTCAAAACATGGATCAAATCAACTAAAAATAGTAAGTAAAAATATGTTGCAAAAGAAGTGGGATACTTCCTCAAAAGGAGGTCAATCCCTGATTTTCCTTTGTTGACTGTTGGTGCAGTGTAGAGCAGCCTTCCAAGCCTAAAAGATCCTTCTCCCATGGAGACCAAGTCGAGCTGGCTGATGTGTCAAGGAGTCCTGCTTTTCTGCCTTTGTTAAAGACATCAAAAACCTTTGAAAAACCTCCTTTCTCCACCATTTGTCAAAACTAACTGTTGTGCTGGACTTGATAATTCACCACATGTCTATTCCAAGAGGTCTCATCTCATTATGCTTCAAAAATTCCTGATCTGAGCGAAATTTTGAAAAATTCTGGTTAAAACAGGCTTTCGGTGGTTGACTGGAACAGTTCCTGGGTAATTTAACCACCGAAAGTCAGAATTTTCAGAAAAAACTACCTTTGGGAAAAATCAATTTTCTCAGCCATAAAATATCTGTTTCGCACGTTCCAATAGCCGATCGACATCTACAGATCGTAGGCTTTCCAATGGTACAATCAGATTTGGATTTGGAACTAGGGAAGATAGTCAAAATTTCCCTACAAGATTAGGCATATTTCCTTCAAAAATGTCGGTGCGTTTTTGAGAGTTAACAGATACCAATCAAATACACTGTAGATCCATGTCAAATACTATAAAGAGTAGCCACAAATAATACACAACAGAGCTACATCTTGAAATTAGAAAGACATACATATAGAGTATCCATCTTCCAGAAGTTGATTCGGCTTGATCGCTGTACTTCAGAGCTCGAGCAACAACTTCAAAATATTCTAAAACTTGGGTAGGAGTGTAATATGAGTGTACGATTGCGCTACCCAGAGGTCTTCGACGTCTCGTCGGTTATGGACTTGATAATATTGATGATCAGACTGAAGGCTTCAGTGATTTCGAACAAGGACTTGATTGGGCGTTCAGGATGGACGGGTATGCGGACAAGAGACATATTGCAAAGGGTTCGACTCAGGCTTAGTGACAAACTTCCCTTGGAAAATAGCACGACAAGTGATAAGACTCAGGCAGCATATATGTTAATCATAATTCTACGAAGCAGGAGGCAACACAAACTCTCCATGTGTTTGGAAGAGTAACCAAACGGTGGAGGACACAACTCTATATAGCGAGAAAAGATTCCTAAGGTCGTACTACATCCCCTAGTCTTATGATCAAACGGACATATGTGCTTTATCCAAGGGCGACTCATTATGCTGCCAATAAAGAAAATACTTTTCCCATCCTCTTTTTGGGGTATATTTGATTTTTTTGTTCTTTTTGATCATTTTTGAAAAAGAATAAAGGAATATTACGTTACAATGGAGGAACGAGTACTGCAAACATACAAGATCAAGGCACAAGGGCAAGACTGATGTTCTGGTAATAATGATACTCAGGAAAAATCCTCCGGTGGCCAAAGGTGTTAAGACGCAGAAGAAAACTGTCACAAGGTTGGTGGATAAGGTATGAAAATGCGGTTGATAGAACACATAATGGTAACATCCTTCAATGTAATTTTAACGAGCCTAGAGAAGGTATACTCGGTGGTTTTTCATATTTAGAGAGTCTGAAAAAGTATAAAAGGAGACTCCAGTGGGGTACCTTTTTCGACAATAGTCTAGTCGGTTCGAAAAAGGGATAAACTAGCACCGATTAGACGTCAATTCAAAACCATTTTAATGAGTGTGACAAGGACAAGATCACTTGGCTATTTTTTCACTTTTAAGGAGTCTGAAAAAATCTTAACTATGGACTCCGTCAGGAATATTCTTCTGGACCAATTTAACGAGTGTGAAAGAATAAGGTCACTCGATGATCTTTTCAATTTTAGGGAGTCTGAAAAGAGCTTAACTATGGACTCCGTGGGGGTTTCTTTTTCGTAAATTTAGTCCCTCAGGACTGAAAAAGGAATAAAATTATACCTGAGAATACTCTTCTAAAGAATGGGAATTCGATAGAGTATACCTTTGTTCGTACAGTTGACCATCCGGACCGAAAAAGGGGTAAACTACCGCCGGACAGATGTGACTTCAAATTTCAGTTTAACGAGCGTGAAAGGTCACAAGATCGCTCGGCAATCTTTTCATGTTTAAAGGGTCTGAAAAGGGCTTAAAAGAAGACCCGTTTAAGGAACGTTCTTCTGGACCAATTTAATGAGTGTGAAGAAACAAGGTCACTCAACAATCTTTTCATCTTTAAGGAGTCTGAAAAGGGCTTAAAGAAGACTCCATAATGGTTACTTTTCTCAGTTAATCCAGACGAGATCGAAAAGCATAAATGCAGTCTCGCTGGATGTTGCTTTCGGATCTCAAAGTGAGCTTGGAAAACAACAAAGTTAGCTCATCATAGACTCTTTGTGGGTCGATGTCTAGCATCTCCTCGGGGGAGCTATATGTTCTGATGAAAACATTGTCTATGACGCTAGGGGTTCTGGAGATATTGATAGGTATCGTTTCAGAAATGGTTGCCATATTACCCTCAGCATAGATCTTGTGTGTAAGGGATTAGTATGACAAGACCTATCTCCAGTCATAGTCATGGTGAATTCTCCTGCTTTGATTCGGCTTAACCTTGGGAGGAAATATGATCTGTGATGAAGATCGTCCCAAGGTTTGTCTAGACTAGTCATTGCTTCGATTACTGCTTCGTCAGAAGGCAAGACTAATTCTAACGAATCGACATTAGTAAGAGAACCCTGAGCCCAAATAGGATCTAGAAGTGGATCTAACTCTTGTGCGGGAGTCGGATCAAGGTTAGATGAAGCTTGCTGGACTAAAGAGTATGCTACTTCAGCGGTCGGCAAGGGCATGGACATGAATGAGTGCCCTGTCTCATCCATCGTGGCTGATGGGGAAGGAAGAATCCAAGGATCCTCAACATAAGTCATGCAGAACAACAAAACTTGAAAAATCTCAACCTTATGGTGATTAGATATAAATTTGACATTGTCATGAGGAGGTGGGTAATCGAAGGTACCCATCAAGGATGGGCATAAACCAACTCCTACATTAACGACACCTGGTTGAGGATTATCAATCATGGGAATCGTGGATGCCCCCAAAGCTGGGTCAGGTCTGGAGAAAGATAGTTGATCGATGGTCACTATCCGACCCTCGTGTGGAAACAACAAGACCCGGAAAATTGTCGAAACCACATCTTGCATAGCATAAGTCCAACTTCATCCTAACAAGAGATTATAGTCGAGAGGAGCATCGACTACCTCTACTTCGACACACACGGTCTTCCCTCCTAAATGCACAGGGAAAGAAGGAACGATGCCATGTGGTCAGAAAGAAAGACCGTCGAAAGCAGTGAGGAGAGTAGGTGATGGAGACAAAGCGGGCTGGCCAATGGCCTTCCAACATGCTAATGACATAACGCATGTCGAGGCACCCTCGTCGACTACCGTGCAGAAGATATTCCGTGTAAAAATTTTTGTGGGATGAGTTACTACTATCTGAAACGCTACGTGGTAAGGTAGGCGAGGTTTTAAGTCAGTTGTATCTAACATGATGGTACCTGGTTTACAGGTCTCAGTAGAGATTAAAGCAGTTAACAAGGCTTTCCTCTGAGCAGGGCAGCTTTGAAGAACTTCCAAAGTAGACATCGCACAAGGGGTTTGCGATAAATCCTCCACCATATAGCAATTATGGGCGGCCCTTGCGTTTGGGTTGTGAGAAGCTTTCTTAAATGAACCTTTTGGAATGCATGTCATTGTTTCTCCCAAAGTCTTCTCGATCTGTAGAGGAAGAGATGGGAGTTCAGCTTCTTTACCCTTCTCAGAGGCGCTTGGTTTACTATAGTCATGCGCTCTAGTCATTATGAAAGAATCACCCCTAACCATATATACGTTCATGGATGAGGGATTTTTTGGAGGAGGGCAGGTTTCTTGGCTGCCCCCTTCGGCACTTGTAGAGGCTTGAGTTAAATTTTTCCCATGTTGAAATGGATTAGTTAAGACTGCTTGTTGTTGTTGTGTGGCAAACTTTTGGGCCTCTGCAAGTCGAGGACAAAGATGGGTAGGGTGGTCTTCCGCACACAAGTTGCACGGATACCGCACCTTCCAGTTTTTCATAGTGTCCCCACCAACATTATCAGTGGGTTTTTTATCCCCCTTACCCTTCTTTCGTTGTTTTTTCTTCCCTTCAGGCTACTGGGTGGCCTTTGGGTTAATCGACTGCAGGGAGTGTACTTCCGACGTTTGTGTAGGAGGAGTAGCCAAAGCCGTATTCTAGCTGGCTGCTAAGTGTTGTATAGATAACTGTTGCAATTGCTTCGTCAATTGCTCAGCGGGCTTGGTTTGTGTTGAACCAACAATATCGTCGGCATGTGGTCCAACTCTCTATCTAGTTTTATCTAGTATCGATCGTGGTGCATCTGGCAGGATGTTGTATAATAAACCAGACTGAGAATAGATGAGCTCAAACTGTTGAGCCCTCATGATGGAATCTTCTTCGGAGAAAACTCCTGAAGTCACGACGTCTTTGGATAATTGTGGGACTAAAGACTTAAGGAACCACTCAAGAAGGAATGTTGGTGGGACTGGTACTTTGATTAGACTCTTCCGGTGTCTCCACTCTCGGATATGATCAGAGATATGGTCCACTGTTGTCTATTCGAAATTGGCAAGCAGCTCTGTGCTAGCGTCGTATCTCACAGGTAACTGGAAATGGTTAAGGAAGGCCATCGCCAGTTTTCCAAAAGAAGAGTATCTTGAGCGATCGAGCTCGATGTACCATTTCACGACACTCCCGATAAGAGTGTGTTGAAACAATCACAACTGTATGGAGTCATCTTTCAATAAGTTAGATGAACACCAAAGATGGAAGGTAGTCACATGATCACCTGGATCTTCATTAGGCTTGGCCTCGAACTTTGGAATGTCCGAAGGCAACTTCGTCAGCATAGGAGGCCAACGTGGATTGTGACAAATAGGATCATTTAACAACCTTGTTAAATTTGGCAGGTGTAACGTCGCCGAGAATGGTAGCTTGGGTTGTTGCTGATGACCTGGGAAAAAGGGTCCTGGAGTTTGATTGGCACCAGGTTGCCAGGAAAAGTTGGGATGCTGGCCTGGATTCTAGTAGAAACCATGGCCCTAACCAACATATGGATTTTTCATATGTGGAGACATCAACGGTTGATTTCCCATAAAAGACATAGGATGTTGGGCATTCATCGTGTTTGATGGAATTTCGGAAGGATTACCCCATGCCGATCCTGACGGGAGAGGCATAGTATTCTGTCCAGGGTTCCATTGACTGTGGAAAGAATTACCCCAGAACATCATTCCAGAGGAGGGAACAGATCCTTGTCCTGAATTCCAAGGTCCTGCTATATGTGCCCTCGACGCAGGAATAGTACCCTGCGCCGAAGTAGACTGTCCAAAAATGGGAGTGCCCCCAGACGGGAAAGCGGTGGATACGAAAGTGTTTTTACCAAATGTTCCATTCCAAACAAATGGTGATGACCCTACCGGCATAGTGTGCGCAAGTGTTCCTTGACTCCCGGCTCCAAATAAACTAGTGTGTGCAGACTGCCCAGCGGACTGCTGATGCAGACCACCAAGCGAAGGGGACGAAGGAGAGATATGACCTCCAGCGTAAGGAAAAGAGATAAAAGGGACAGAAGTGACCCCAATTTGACCTTGCAGAGGAGCATTAGAGCTCCCTGTCCCCAGACCCAAAGTCTGTAAAGTGGAGTGAGTGAGTGCAGGACTTGTGCCAGAACTAGGCATACCGTATGAGATCGGAGGGTCAGTCGCACTAGGTGTGAAGGGAGTTGTGGCCACCACCATAGACGAAATCGGTCCACTGTGCGACATAGCTGCAGCCAAGACCATGGTGACTCAGACCGATGATGGCAAGTTAGGAGATGTGTCTCCTATGGTAGCAACTGTGGTGGGAATGGAAGAATTCCCGGAGGAATTAACAGCGTTTGTTTCTATAGTTGTGTGAGGCACTGATAGGCATTCGTAAAATTGGATTGGTACAATAACCGATGGCCACATATCAGTGGTTAGGGTTTCAACCGAGCTAATATTGGTGGTTGATTCCTCCGGGAGTTGTTCGGGCACAAATTTGTAACCCAGTTTCTTCGAAAGACCCTTTTTGGTCTAGCTTCTGCCTCAATGGTGGCGGGGGTGGCTCCAGTATAACCGGTGGCAGGCCTAGAATCCTTTGTGAACGGCAGAGTTTGGGATCCTCCACTGTGTGAGAAGATCCAATACACGCTAAGGTATTCTACACGTTCAAACAGTAAAACACACTAAAAAAGAAGCCCCTAAGAGATAAGACAAGCAAACACTAAACTAGTTGGAAGAACAGTTACAACAACCAACACTAGAGCAACTTATCGGTGCAAGTGAAACTCGAACACGGAAGCACCCTCCGGGTATACTCTGCAAAGAGTGGCCTGATGTCTATCCTAGGTACCACGGTATACCCCTGCAGTCACCTGTGTATGTCCCTAAAAAGATTGGCAACTAGTTTTCCAGCACGCGAACAGTCACCAGGCGGGTACAGTCAAAAGTCGGGTAGACCACAATGAGCAGGGTATCAAGCCCGAAACCTATCAAGGGTATCGAGAGAAAATGGTCTGGAAGACAATTGAGGACCTCAAATGGATTCAAGACCCACGAAGCCCCATGGAAAATGCAAACAACGGAATTCCAAAACAAGCCCTCGATATGTGTTCTCCACTACGATTGGTCTGGCTTTGGAGGGGTTATCTCCGCTACCTTTCCGCACGTGACCTCATGTTTATCCCCTGTGTTAGAGGGGGGTCCCGGATAACTTCCGAGAAACTGGACTTCTACACTCCCTATCAGAGACTCTAATGTTTGGTTTTGAATGGCCTTGGAGAGTTTCCTCTCCAACCTAATCCAAGGCCCTAGTCCTGAACTAGTGTATGAACCCTACAAATAAAAGGTCTAATAGATTTTAAATTATCGTTGCTTTTATGGTTTTTCTTACGTCATGGGGTATGAAGGTGAAACTGATGATGTGTAAAGACTAAATAAAAAATGAATGAAAAAAGATGGAAACAAAAGACTTTTACTAAACGCAAAAATCAACAACTTTTCACAAAGAAAGATTTCTTTTTCTTTTCAATTTTTATAAGATTTCATGCAGCAAACATAAATGAATTCCACTCAACTAAAAACTACTTATGCTCTCAATGCACTGCAAAAACTTATGAACAAAAAGACTTCTCCCTAGCTATTGATGCAGAAACACAATCTTCAAACAAAGAGGAAAATGAAAAGAGATTGTTTTTTATTTATTTATTTAAGTGCTTAATAAAGAAACAAAGGGAAAATACCGACAAGCACAAAACCAAGAAAGACAAATTATGGCTTAAAGCACAGATCGTAAAGAATCGGAGAAAAGACACACAATGCAATAAAGAAAACAAAGACTCTTAAGATTTCCTAAAAACCATAAAACAAAATTTTTCTTTTTATATTTTCTGTCAACTATCAACTGAGAAAAAGCAGGCTAAGGGTAAGAGGACCTAACCTACTGATTGTTCAATCCCTAGACTCAAACACCTTAGAGGAATACTTATCATCAAAGGGGGGGATGACTGCCCCACCCTGATTAAAAAGTAGCCTGTCAAGCACGCTATTGTCACTAAAACAACACGCGTGCAAACGCGTGCTGAGCTGAAACAGGACACGTGTACACGCGGTCTGACCTTGTACAGGTCGCGTGTATGTATAAATTCTAAGACAAAAATAAAAATAGGCAGTCCAGACCAGGAAGAGGCCTCTGGTATTGATAACCAGGGTCTCTTGAAGGCTTGGATGCTTCTTCTAACAGAAAAGAAAAATAAGTGCAAGGAATAACAAAAAACAGAAAGACAAACTGAGACAGGACTGTGAACCAACAAGACTCAGACAGGATCCAGAAAACCCCCTGAGAATGTATAATTCTGACAAGGAAGAGGAGGACTGCCTCTTAAAATTCTTTGAACTCCTACACGCTACTGCAAACTCTACAGCTAGCGTTCGCACGCGGGCTGTAAGAGGTTAGGGCGCGGACACATGCCTGCAGGCCTTCTGCAGGCTGTGTGTACCTCTGTGTGTCCCGACAACTACCGTCAAGTAGATGTCAGGGAAAACTGGTATGAAGAACCAAGCTCCTTTCTCGCTCAGACCTTATAGAAAAAGACAGGAAAAGAAACAGAAAATCTAATCTTTTTAAACTACCCAAAAGCCTCAACTAAATTTGGAAACCCTAAAGAGTATCTTCCCCAGTATGGTCACCAACTCTGTTGTTGGGAAAAATACCCTACGAACTAGAAAACTAGGGTCAGACTTGCATGCAGATTTTGACCGTAAAGAAATTACTTTTTAACCTACAACCCAAAACTTAAACCCCTCTTTCACAATACATGCATGGAAAGGAACTACTAACCTTGTTACTGATGTTTGGTGTAGATCCTCTGTTGTGCTTTTACTGCTTGCTTGTGCTTCTCCTTCCAAAGATAACCTGCAATCAAGACAAACAACTATGCATGCACGTTACTTCTCTACTTGAGGGTTAGAAATTAAGCATAAATTAAACAAACCATAAATAACTCATGCATTGGGACGGGAAAAGTATTCTTTTATTATTTGAAACATGAATCAACTTACAATCAAAGGAGAGACTGGCCACTGCTTCTTGATCCTGATCCTGGGCTCCTCCTCTTCTATCCTCCAACTGCTTTGCATTAATTCTCCTTTGGCTTGAGGAAAGCCTAAAGGGTTGGGACAATGGATTCGGCAAATGGGCAGAGTTTCTTCGTTATATTTTTCCTCTTCCAAATGGTACCCCTACCCCTTCTTTTATAGGCTAGAAGGAGCTAGGGTTTTGGACAAACCCTCGGCCATGCATGGCCGGGAGTTTCAGTTAACTGACCCATATATTTTTGTCTCGTCGGCAAATTTCCTTTTTTTTGTGATTCTGAAGGTACACACGGGCTGTAGTGGGCCTGCTAGCGTGGACTTTTAGATACACGCAGACTGTAGTGGGCCAGCTAGCGTGTACTTTTAAAAATAGAGTTTTTAGAAGAGTTGTTTAGTAGTTTTTGGCAAAGAAGGGATATGAGTTGGCATGATGCCAGGTAAGCATATGTGGTGCAATTTAGGGTTATAACACCACCTCTCAAGGTACAAATCAACTTCAAAATTCCTATCTTTGAAGGTCAGATAGACGCAGATGTTGTAGACAAATGGTTGAATATGCTAGAAGGGTATTTCTCTATCTATAACTTCTCGAATAGAGAAAATATTACTTTTGTGCTCCTCAAAGTCGTTCCCCATGTCAAATATTGGTGGGAAACATTTTGTGACAAGAAGGAAACAGAGGAAACCTCATTATTTATAGTTGTGGTCACCTATGACTCCTTAAGGGATGCTATTAAGGAACAATACTACCGTGTTGGAAGTTATGATGACTTGTATATAAAATGGACCACACTTCAGCAGGAAAGAGACCAAGCAGTGCCCGACTTCATAAATATCTTCCATACCTTATGTACCAAGTTGGGTATCAAATATTCTAAGTGAAATATGGGGCTCAAGTATCATGGTGGTATGCATGGATATATCCAGGCTGAAATGAAATTTCTGGACATCCCATCCTTCGGCAAGGCCTACCGATATTCCATCAAAATAGAACAAAAGATCAAACAAAAGACATGTAAATTTGGGCCTCGGAACCCCTCACAGAAAAATCCAGGAAAGCGCAGCCCCAACCCATAGAACAAAGGAAAAAGAAAGTATGGACCACCTCAGGACAACCAATCCAGGACACTAGCAAAGAATGACACCGGAAAGACAAAGAAATATACCAGGAAGTGGTGTGACTTCCATAAGAGCCATGGAATAACATTGTTGATTGCCACTCAAAGAAGTCGTGGGTGGATGAGGTGAAATACTCTGAATCAGATGCAGGTTATGACTATGAGTCAGAACTAGAAATGGGGAGATGGATCATTGATGCAGAACCCAGTGGTACTATTGCTACCACCAAGCTCCATCTCGGTGAACCAGATGAGCCATAGGAAGGTGAGTGCATTTTTCATTCACGGATGTGGGTGAAGGGTACCCCACTACACTTCATCATTGATAACGGTAGCCAAAATAACCTCATCTCAACAGAGGTTGTCAAGCGACTCACCCTACCAACAATGTCGCACCTCCAGCCCTACACCATCATATGGCTCCACCAAGGAAGTGACATCCTCATCATCCAACAATGTTTCCTATCATATGGCATCAAACCCTTCAAAGATGAGGTATTGTGTCATTTTTCCCCTCTCTAATTTTGTATTGTTCTTTTGGGACAACCATATTTATGGAAATTCCATGATGTATATGATTCTAGGCCTCACAGTGTTATTATTACTTTGAACAAGAAATTGTTCAGGATACCAGAGGAAGACCCACCTAGTGTTATTTCATCGATCTCTACCAAGAAATGTAGGAAGGTCATCTCTTAGATGGGGAATTTTGTCTTATTTGTGATTCACTCTCAAAATGAGCAAAAGATCGCAGTCGCATCCAGGGTCTCCACGGTCGACCTCTCCACATAGCAGAAGCAAGTGGATAAGTTCATGGAAGCATACTCGGATATCTTCTCCTCATTTATCGAGGTACCTTTGCACTGTCAGGTCAAGCACCCCATCGATCTGACCCCTGGTGCACCACTACCCAATGGGAAAATATACCACTACTCTCTATTAGAGAATGAAAAGATCAAGCAGCAGATCCAAGAGCTACTCCACAAGTGTCACATCCATACCAACTCATCACCTTTCAAGAGCCCAATTGTGATGGTATATAAGAAAGATGGAACTTGGAAACTCTGCATTGGTTATCGGTCCCTAAATAAAATCACAGTCAGAAACCAATTCCTGATTCCCTGAATTGACAACGATTAGCTCATGGGGGCCAAATACTTCAGTAAGATTGATCTGAAGTCTGGCTACCACCAGGTCCCGATATAAAAGACAGAGGAAGACCTCCTTCAAGCTGAAGGAAGGTCTTTTCAAATGGTTGGTCATCCCCTTTGGCTTGACAAATGCTCCACCCACTTTCATGAGGATTATGGACGATATCTTGCGACCATTCACCAATAATTTTGTAGTGGTGTATCTAGATGAAATTCTCATTTATAGCAAGACTTGGGCAGAATACTTGCATCATATTCAGCAGGTCCTACACACCCTGTGGTAGCACAAGCTATACACCAACTTGGAAAAATTTTCCTTCGGCATGGACAGGTTCCATTACCTAGGCTACATCATTGATCATCATGGTGTACATGTGGATCCAACCAAGATCCAAGTCATCTATGACTAGACATCCCCAACCACATTCACTGAGCTTTGGAGCTTCTTTGGCCTTACCAATTTCTACCGCAATTTCGTGTTGGGATTCTCCCATATTGCATGGGCCCTTAGCTAAGTAACCAGGGGTGGTGGTAATGTGAAATTTGTGTGGGGCCGGTCCCAAAAACAAGCATTCGATTATTTGAAGAAGCGCTTGTGCTCAACCCCAGTACTTTCACTATTGGACCTACAACAACCCTTTGAGATCGAGAGAGATGCTTCATACTATGTTATGGGCATTGTTCTCACTCAGCACAACCACCCTGTGGCCTATCATAGTGAGACACTATCATATTTTGTTCGTAAGTACCCTACTTACAACAAAGAAATGTACTTCATTATGAAATCATGTCTCCAATGGAGACATTACATTCTTGGGAAGGAGATATTCATCCACATTGATCATAAGCCACTGCATTTCATGTAGACATAAGGAAAATTATAGAATGACCGCCATCAGAAGTGGTCCACATACTTACAACAATTCCACCTCAACATCAAGTATAAAATAGGAAGCACCAACCGCATCGTTTATTTCCTCGGCAGACCACCATTTGCGGCACTCACCATGGTGCTATGATATTGTGGCCATGAGACCTCTGGATGGCCCCAACTCTATGAGATGAATGCGGACTTCACCACCACCTATCAAATGTTGGGCACAAACGTAGTTGTCACTAATTTCCATCTTTGGGATGGGTTGTTGTGTCATCTGGGCCATATCTATGTTCCATCAAGTGAGTGAGTGAAGATGATATGGGAAGCCAACTACAGCTGGGTGGAAGGACACTTCGGTGTTGAAAAGATAGTGGCAATGCTACAGAAACATTGTTACTGGCCTAAACTTCGACAGGAGGTCAGCAAGTATCTCAGGTCTTGCGCTGCTTGTGTTATTTCCAAACTGACCACTAAGAAACAAGTTTTGTACAACCCTATGCCTACTCCTAACAGGCCATGGGAATCCATCTCCATGGACTACATTTCAGTCCTGATGTCCACCAAGTGGGGAAATGACCGTGTTTTTGTGGTTGTATATCACTTTTCTAAGATGGAGATTTTGGTTGCCTGCAATAAGAGCATAATAGCATAGGCCACTTCCAAATCTTCTTTGAACAATTTAGGGTACATTTTGGAATCCCACAAACCATTATCTCAGATCAGAACATTCCATATCTCAAAAAATTTTGTTCGAGCCTCTGGTCACCACTAGACACCAAGCTAAAAAAATCCACAACCTTCCACCCCCAAACAGATGGACAAACCAAGGTCGTAAATCAAATGATCATGCATATCTTGCGCATGTATAATTCCAAGCACCCTCACAAATGGGATGAGAGTCTTCCATATGTCCAGCATAGCTACAATTGAGCCTTGCATAGCTCAACTAGCCACAGGCCCTTTCAAGTGGGGTTGGGATTCCAACCATTGGGTCCCATAGATGTTGCACTACACCTTGTGGTCACCTTGGCGGACTCATATCCTAATCCAATTGAATTTGAAAAATCCACTTGGTTCATTGAGTGGATCCAGCAAATCCTTCAATAGGTTCAGGATATCCTATAGAAGTCTAATGATAAGTACAAGCAACACCATGATCAACACTAGGTGTCACATCAGATTTAGATGGGCGACAAATTTTGGTTGCATTTCCAGAAAAAACGCCTTATTGGACCCCATCGGAAGCTTCTACCACTCTATTATGGGTCGTACACCATCACCAAGGATGTGGATGATAACTATTTTGAGCTCAACATTCCTCTTTTCCTTGGTCTACACCCAGTGTTCAACGTCGATCTCCTTTGACCTTATTTCCCATCATTATTGGACACCTCAGAGATAGCAGAACAGATGACTCCAACTGAGCTCAACCCTGACTACATGCGATAGGAATCCAGCGATCAGATTGTGGAAAAACAAGTTAATAGAACTCACCTGCAAAGGATCCATCTTTACCAAGTTGTCAAAGCAGGGCAGCTCCTGCACCAAGGTAAGTGGCTCACCTAGGGCCAAATTCAACAGAAATTTCCTTATCTAATGGGGGAACTCAATGCAATGGAGACCATTTCTTCATAAAGGGGGAGGATTGATCTAGATGGATGTCGGTGACCTCCCACCTATTCCAACTAGCTCATTTTGGCAGTTTTCTAGTTCAATAGTTTCATCCTATTTTTCGGGCCCCTGACTTCTGGGGTCGTTTTGAGGCCCTAAACAACGTTTTTAGGGCTCGCCACAGTCAACATGTGTAGGGATCACCATAGGAAACATGTGTATTCCTCGGATAGACCTTCCAACGGGCTATTGTGCACCTAAAATGGAGATTGTATGCGAAAGTCAGGACCCTGGGAAGTTGATGTACTAACTTACCCAAACAGGCCCCACATGACTTTTGGCGCTTCATCTCCTAGGGTTAGGTTTTTGGATGTCTAGGGTTTTTTACATTCCTTTTTATTGTAAAAATTCCTTGAGACCCTCATTGTAATCATCTTCTGGAAAACGATCACATTTGTCACATCTCTTCTCAGAGATAAGCCACCATCATTCTAGCAAGCTTGTTTTCCACTGCATTTTATAGTTTCATCTTATTTCTTTAATGAATAGAAACCAGTTTTACTTTATATTTGTTATTTTGTGTTAATCATATTTTGATAATAATATGTATTCATTTTGTTATGCTCATAAAATACGGATCACTATTACACCCATGAGTGATGGTGCTTCCTAATATCTTAGATATAGTTCCACATCGAACTCCCCTAATCAACACCATTTCCCCTCGAACCATTTTCACTCTATCCTTTTGAAATACAACATGTACACCTACATCAACCATATTACCCATAGATATCAAGTTCCTGGACAGATATGGAAAGTATAAACCCCCAGGAAGAGTTCTAACCCTTTTTTATTTCAACTACGACTTGAATCTTCCATGTCCTGTGATTTTGGTTGACCAATCATATCCTAGAAATACATCACCATCACACCTTTCATACTCATAGAACCACTCCCTATGATGAGTCATATGAAAAGAGGCACCTAAGTCGATGAAACATGCCTCACTTTATTTTATGTACTTGTAGATACACATCTCCTCCTTCTAAGGAGGACTTCCCTTATCTAGAAGTAGTTTCGTCTATCCATTTACTTCTCTCAACACTTCTTGATTTGTATTTCTTCTTAAAATTCCCCGATTTATCGCATTTTCATCATACTTTCTTGAAAGGATCCCTTGGATATTTATATCTTCCTCTAGATTTAGATCTCCCTCAGGTAAACTTATTTCTTACTTATTTGGAATGACCCTTACCATTAGGGCATCCCAGTTATGATATCCCATTGATTTTATTCTCATTTCCTCTGATAACATGTAACTACATCCTCAAACTTAAATGCAAACAGTTGATTGGTACTACCTATTGCTACAACCAAATTATCCCAAGAGTATGGTAGACAATGTAACAAGGTAATACACTTATCATCTTCCTCCAATTTGATATCAATATAAATAAGTTGACTTACCAAAGTGTTTAAATCATTCATATGACTTGTCACAGTGTTGTCATCTTCCATCCTAAGGTGAAACAACTTCTTTCACATAAGCAACTTATTTACCAGGGATTTTTACTGACACAAGTTCCTTAACATTTCCCACAGCTTCTTTGTAGTGTCTTCTCTTGTAATTTCCCTAATAACAAAGTTGCCGACTTAACGAGAACTGTGACCTCAAAAAAATAACTTTAACCCAAAAAACTCATATTTTTGCATAAAAAAACATCAAAATCAACCCCCAAATAAAAAAGTGGTGCTACCGGTAGCACCATTTTTTTAAATGGAGTCAAAATTACAACATTTTTCAAACATGACCTTCAAAACTCAAACAATAGTTTACAAAAACCTTAAAATCAACACCTTAAAAAAAAAGATGTTTTTGATTTTTTGTTTTTTTTTCAAAACGTTAAAATTTTAGATAATTTGAAATCGTATTTTTAGCAGTTGGTACCATTAAAACCAAAACCTCAAAATCAACCATCAAATTGAAAATTATTTGTACCGGTAGCACCCATTCTAAAATTGGGGTATGAAAATGATACATTTTTATAAAGTGGTAAAAGAACTCATCATTATTGTAAATGTTGGTCCTAAGGTCTGCACCTAATTGCTAAAGGGCAAAGCTAGGACACCTATCAATTTAAAATGATTTCTTCTTTTAAATTTTTGTTGGTTGTTTCAAGGGTTATTCTATCAAGACAAAGGCAAGGTTGGGTTGGCATATGATATGGATGAGGGCCCTCCTTGGGTGATGGCACACTAATGATAGACCAGTGAAATTATAGAAAACAGAGGGAAACAACAAACTACTCAATGAATAATCTGTTGCAAGAAGTTCAATACTTAAAATATCATTTCAAGACATCAAAGATGTATCAAAACACAATAATTCCCACAGGTTGCAGGAACAAAAAATCACCAAAGCATTAGTTGTTTGATTGGTTGCATATCAGTAAAAATAAGTCATACAATAGCTGAAAGGAAATGAAATGTACGTTGCACAAATAAAAAAATTGTATTCAATATAAGAATGAAAACACATGAAGAGTTGAATGAAACACTGTCATCAAGAGTATGTTCACCAGGTAGAGAGCTTTAATCCATGCATAAAACAGGTCCAACCAGTCTGTTGTATTGTTATTCCTTCCTCAAAAAATCTGACCTTTACAATATCCAAAAACTAACTATTTAAAAGAGTTGCAGAGGCTCTCGTCTTTAGGGGACTGAGACCTCAATTTAGGGAACTATTCGTAAAAAAAATTATTAACTTCACTAAGATACTAGAATTAATCAACAAGAGTGGTTCTTATCACACACAAAAGACCACTCTTGCGATTAATCTAGGAAAATGTTGGACTTAATCAAATAAAACTACTATTGTTTATGCGACAGAACTGATGCATGTGTTGTAGGAACTGAGTGGCCGAGAATGGGCCTCAGAGTGATAGAGCATAGCTCTGTGTTGAATGACGGCATGTCTGCGAGATTTTGGAGGCCACTAGATATAACCAGCTGCATGAGAAGATCTTGCTAAAGTGTTTCTGGAACTAATCTGCATCAACCTGTGACTGAGACTTAGCTCTCTATCTATGCCTTAGATTTCGGAAGCCAAGAACACTTTGTATTCACCCCGTCACCTACCATCTATACCTATGAAATAGCTTCGCTGGAATGGTTTTCGTCCCATTGGACATGAGAGGAGATGTGGAGGCAATCATCCAATCGGGAGACGGGATGAATGGACGCAAGGGAAGATGACGTGAGAGGAGAATAGGTG
>ML785758.1:84001-106096 GCA_009831015.1 Picea engelmannii | reverse complement strand
CTGAGTTGTAATAAGAACCATTGATATGAAGAGGTGGGCCACCACCGATGGAGATCAGCATGGGGGTTAATGGAGGACAAGTGTCGGGTGGTGAGAGGAGAGAGAGTAGTGAGTGGATGAGTGGAGGTGACATGGAGGTGACATGGTGATCTGATGTCATTCAAGCACGTTATTGTGGGAGCTGTTGAGGGTGGTTTGGATTCAAACCGCCTTTGGGCCTGGAATCCACCACAACCTACCACGTACCCTTCCAAAAATACCATGGTTCCAATTGCAAGATCGCTTAGGAAAATTATCGATCGAGAATTTTGTGTCCCTGCAATGAACTATAGTCGTCGATCTGATTACAATTCAAGATATGGGTGACATTTACCTACTGCGAGGATCGACGGTTCTCATTGACCTGGGATCAATGGTCCAGATTCACTTCAGACTTTTGGGCTTCGGGTGTTTTGAATGTGAAACATGAAACATCTCCTGGAGGAAAATCTTCGAAGTGAATGATTTGTCCCCACATGCCATGATGGATGAACGGTCCATATTCTCTTCAGAAATCTAGGCCTCGGGAGTTTCAAATGTGAAGCGTTAAGATATCCTGGAGGAAAACTCCCGAAGTGGACGATCTGATTCCACATGTCTCCATTGATGTATGGTCCTGATTTGTTCAGGGTTTTCGGCACTTCGGGCTTTGGGAGTTTCAAATGTTTGTGCTTGGAAAACTCCCAAACTAAAAATTGCCAAAGTAAATGATCCATCGCCGCGTGTCCTGATAGATGAACGGCCCAGTTTCTCTTTGGTTCGTTGGGAGTTCGAGATTTGGGTCTTCAGGAATTCATGGATGTGAAGTATGCCAATCTCCCGAAGGAAAATCGGCGAAGTGATTAGCCAGTGCTTATCACTGATTAACCTAAGCTTTAGCCGTTTTAAATACTTCGGGGGTTCAGGAATGTTGATGACTCTTGGTGTTAAATTCTGCACAATTATGCACCCCTCCATGGACGATAGTCATTGATATCATTTTCTTGGTGGATCTTTACCGTTGAAAATTTCCCTATTCATTTCGGCAATCATGGCCCGAAATTGACCATTCTGAATGGTTGCATTTGTCCACGGGTGTTTCCTGCATTTAGTAAAAGGCTTGGTTGAACTTTTGTGAGATGGATCAATGGAAAATATGATGACAAGTAATCTGAACCAAATCCAACACATATTTCGTCCTTTCAAGAAAAACAAAAAAGAAACGCGCAAAGGCTTAAACCAGGAAGAAACGAATAAGAACCAAGTCACTCATTAATGGGAAAATGACTTAACCAACCATAAGAGGAAAATTTGTTGAAGGCATAGGGAAATAGAGAAGAGAGGCAGGGGATGCAGATCTATGTTACAACAGTAAACAAAATCATAAAATAAACCCTTAAATGCTTACTTTCCAAATCTTACTTTATCACTCAAAGCACAAGGTAATACATAATGCCATGAAAATATACCAATATACTTTCAAAAATCAACATCACTTTTTAATCATTTTTTAACTTTAATAATAAAAAAAGTATATACAAGTTGCATTGAATGAAACATAAATTAATTGTTAAAAGTATTGTTATATTATCCATATTTAAAAAATATGAGCTAAGAAATTTTATTGTATTCTCCATAATCAAAACATATAATTCATAAAACATAAAAATGATTCATAACTTCATGTAAGATCATATGTAAGTTCAATGTTCATTTCTAATTACCATACAAACATCATATGGATAAAAAATACATAAAAAAATTCATACACTTATTCAGATTGACTCATGGTTTCTCAAATACCATCAGAGTCTGCATTGTCTTCAAATGAATGATTGGATGAAGATGTGGATGATCCATACTCTTCTCCATTGTCTATGAATGCACCATTTGAGTCTACATGCATGCCCAACATTTTAGATGTCAAAAGCCTTTTAGATCTATCACTAGGTTCAGCAGAAACCCATCTTGCATTTATTTATTGTGGAAGAAACCTCTTGATAATCTTTGTTGTCTTGGAGCGAAGAGTTCCTATATTTGTACAATTGAAGTCATAAACAAGTATGTCAACATCATCTAATTTTAAGAGGTCAGTGCGATGACGAGTTGTATTTTAACACTTTATTTTTCTCTTTCTATTGACATGTTTCTCAACCACCATCTCTGGCTTGTACACACCATTGAATGGATGTGTACTTGTTGCGTACAAATGCACTTCAATTGCAATAAAATCATCAATTTATTTCTCAATATTTATAACCTTTGAAATATATAAAGGATAACCAAGTGGATCTCCAGTCGCTAAGACTGCATTCATGCTACCCTCCTTAATATCTTGTACTAAACCCATGTAAGTGTCTTCCATGGCTTCACATTGTGCACATGACCTTCACGAACCAAATACATTTCTCTTTCCTCTGCTTGTGTAAACTCAATAACACCTTGAGATTCTTGTTGAACTTCAAAAATGTTTGTTTCTTCAGATTCATTTTCTATATTTTCTAGCCAATGAAATGGAGTCTTCAACAATGTATCTTCATTTGTTGAGATTGAAATTATGTCACTTTGACTATTGAAATACTCCCACCAAACGTAATCAGCAACATCAAATTACTCGTATGTATCCTTAATGGACTTTTTTATTTCTTCCAAGCATTCAGAATAATCTACATCTCTATTACACCTCCGTGCATTATGGATTTCAACAACTAATTGTAAAAATAATAACTTTGATGCAAATATTGGACAATCTAGAATGAACTTCAAAAATGCTAAACCTAATGAAGGCCCCGATTATGTAGTAGTTGAATATTTTTTTCTCCATATAAGTGTTTTCCCATCAACTTTTTTGAAACAAAATTGATGTTGGAAGCTAATGTCATTAAGTTACTCGATACATTTTTCTTCATGATGTGATCCATGAATAAATATTTGCATGTCAATCATTTCTTCTAATATATGAAAAACAGGTTATGGAATGTATGCTTTCTTAATACATTCAATCAATGATGGTAGGATTCCAACATTTTCCCTCTTCAATTTTATTGAAAAATGATTGAACATTTGATCAATATGATCATGAGTGTTTCCAACAAGAAGGAAACCAACTTTCACCTTTTGAAAGATTCTCATTTCAACAAGCATGCTTAGATATCCAAACACAATTTGATTATTATTTTCCAATTGTAGATAGAGAACTTGAGGAAGATTTCTAGACCAATGAGTGAGCACATGATGAATTATGATCATGGTCATATTTTCATCATTATGAATATTTGGAGCTATGAAGTAAACCCTAGGACACATTTTTCCATTGAAAACCATACAACCAACCAAGTGAAACTAAATGAAATTATCTTCTTGTAAATTTTTGGGTGTACAGACAAAATGTGGTAGAAGTGTTTTCTTTTGGTCCATGCCATCAATTATCATACCTAAATATTTTTTTGGATAATCATAACACGTCTTCCAATGTTTGCACAACTTTTTCCTTTCACTTGATTTTTGATTTCGATGTTCTTGAAGTGCTTTGACTATGGAATATGCACATGACATAAAATGAAAATATTGATCATATGTTTTCATAGTTGATAACTATCCAATTTTAAAAAAACAAAATAGTAAATACATACCACTTTCTACCCCTTCATATTTATCTCTTCCTGATTTAAGAGTAGCACATATACTGCAAACCCCCGTCCTTGACTTCTTAGGAATATAGACATTTTTGAATTGTTTCTTCTATATTCCTGTAAAATATGCATCTGTAATAAAATTACCATTTCCTTCAACACCTTCAGGATATCCTTTGTACAATTTTTAGATTTCCCTCCTTGAGAAATTATCTGGAATATGTATTGTGTCTCTATCTGGCATACACTCTCCATGTTTGGAAAATAAATCACTCATCCATGACAATGTAGTGCTTGTCAATGGACCACTCACTTGTCCATGGTGTACCTTTGAATAAAATAAAGGATGTTTTTCCAACCTTGTCTCGATTCTTAATACACGCAGATTACCAATTGAGTGATTTTTTTTGAAAGCCTTTCTGCAAAGTAAAATATTCCCAATGCAATAATCATATCTTGTATTGGTGGACATAATGCGCCCCATCAAAAATGATTTTCTCATTATTTTATTCATTGAAAAATATGGATTCCTTTTATTCAAGGAATACATGTAGTCCATGTTTTTCAAACAATTATTTTGACAACATTCACTTGAAATCAATTCACTTATGGAAATTGATTTAGTGAGAAATTATTTCCTAGACCTTGTATAACTAGAATGATTTGGATTGATATAAAAAGTTCTAGTGTTGGTCCTATGTAACATCCCCAACCATCCACAGGCCGGGGTATGCTACCTTCAATCCCTCCCTTGGACTTCTTTCTCTTACCAATACCTTTTTACAATTTAAGGATGCATAAAAGAAAATACTTTAACAACATGCACAACAATATCCAACAAGCATGCATAATGTAAGATTTATTTAAAAGATAATTAAAATGCACAGTGGAATACATTCATACATAGATAATAATATCACAACAAAGAGCACTTTTATTTATAAAAAGGCAACACCAATTAGTTGTAGACCAAGGACATTCCACCCAATACTAGACACCACTGCTCCAAATATCAACAGTAGTGTCACCCCCGAGATAAGGCTATGAATCCACAAGGATGATTCTAGAGTGTACTTGGGTTCCCAAACCAGTCATCTCTCAAGGTCTCACAAGTTTCCCAGCACCCACAACAATCCAAGTACCCAGCTATCCTCTACCCAGCTTGTATTGCCCAAGAGAATGGACCTCCACCCTTCTCTGCCACGCAGTCCCTCATGCAGTCCTTCTGCTTTTTCCAGGGCCTCCAGCTCAACTGGTACAAAATCTCAATGTTGGAACTCTTAGGACTCTCAATAGTGAGAAAAATAGGGCACGAGCCAACGCATCTCAGACATCCAGGCCTCAATTCATGGCTGGATTGCACTAGCGACCACCATAGCCAACTATCCTGTGGCTAATTCTCAGTAGTTCGGTTCCCTTTTACAAGCCAGGACGCAGGTGAGGATGGATCAATGAATGGGTGAGTAAGTGCATGAAAGTGTGTGAGGGAAATGAATGAACATACAGTAAAATCAATGAATAAGCCATGAGTTGAACCCCTCCATCAGACCAGAGGTAGGTTTAAGTAACTTCGTGGGGAATCAAGAACCTCCCGGCCTTCCCCAAGAAGCTCACGTAACTGATCCCCTCCCTTAGGAAAAAAGGGTAATTAACATAGGAATAAACACTTAGCCCCTCGAACCCCCTCTCTGGTGGAATCATAGCCCCATATAACTCTAGTCCTTGTCCATCTAGCAGCCATCAATGTGTTTATTATTAATAATGATCAAAACATTACATTTCTTGCGAATACTAGCCCTTTAATAAATTTTTTGGCACTCGGGCCTCTTAGCATTGTAACAATACATTATTTAAAATGGGGGTTCAAAACCTGGGGTGTTACATCATGTCCCCCTTATCTTGGCACTGTCCTCAATGCATATACAAAATAGAGATCAAAATCTAAAATTTATTCAAAAAGTTATGGGTATTGTGCCCGCATGGCATCTTCATGCTCCCAGGTAGCATCTTCAGGACCATAGCAGGTCCACTGAACTTTTACCAGCTCTATAACTCGATTCTGGAGCATTTTGACTTTATGTCCAATACCCGCACTGGTTGAACCTGAAAATCTCCCTTCGTCTCTACCTGAATCAGATGCCAATCAATAACATGGTTAGGGTCATGTACATATTTATTTAGTAAAGATACATGAAATACATTATGCACATTCATGGAAGCAGGCAATGCAAGCATGTATGCAACTAGCCCTATTCTGTCCAATATTTCAAATGGACCACAGAATCTGGCTGTCAGCTTTGTACAACTACCCAATTTCAAAGATATTTTCTTGGGCTTCACTTTCAAAAGAACATGCTCCACTACTTTAAATTCTCTAGCTATTATGTTCTTGTCTGCATAAACTTTCTGTCTATCATGAGATGCCTTTAAATTCTTCTTGATCTTAACCACCTGGTCTTCCATTTCCCTGAGAAACTTTGGCCCAAGTACCACTCTATCTGTTGGGTTGTCCCAGCCTACTGGAGTATCGTGTTTCCTACCATATAAGTCTTCAAATGGGCCCATTCTCAATGAATCTTGATACCCATTATTATATGCAAACTCAACCAAGTGTAAGTAATCTTCCCACTTAGATGGCTTATCCATCACATACATTCTTAGCATGTCTTCAATTATTCGATTAACCCTCTCTGTTTTCCCATCTGTCTGGGGATGATATGTTGTGCTAAAGTTAAGATTTGTGAAAAATCCTTTAAAAAATCCCCTCCATAAATTTGAGGTAAACTTTGTATCTATGTCCGAGACAATTGTCCTAGGTATCCCATGCAACCTAGCAATTTCCTTCATGAAAATTTCTACAATATTAATCATTGTATGTGTTGTCTTCACAGGCACAAAATGACCAGCCTTTGTTAATTTTCCAACCACCACCATGATTGAATCATGTTTCTTATTTGTTATGGGTAATCATGTGATGAAATCCATGTTGATCACTTCCCATTTCTTCTCAGGGATTGGAAATGGTTGTAGCAAACCCATTGGGTGCCTATGCTTAGCCTTCATCCTCTGACATTCCATACATCGAGCGATGTAATCAACAACATCCTTCTTCATTACTGGCCAAAAGAACTGGCTTATACTACTGTAATTGTTTTATGGTAACCAGGATGTCTAGCATAAGGGACATCATGCATTTCCTTCAGTACCAAATTCCTCAGTTCTCTAGATCTAGGAACATATATTCTTATTTTATGCATGAGTAATCCATCTTCCTTTATCTCATATTCCTTTAGTTTTTGCTGTACATTTCCTTGCTATAATTTTTTCTTTACCTGTAGATAATGCTAGTCTGTAACAAGACCATCTAAAATTCTTCTCTTCAAGTTTTCCTGATGCATACTGACAGCAATAGCATGCATGGTATGCACTCTTCTAGTAAGTGCATTGGAAACTTTATTCTCCTTAACCTTGATATGCTTGATATCGAAGTCATATTCACTTAAAAATTCCATTAATCTTGTTTGCCCGACATTCAATGTTGGTTGTTCAAAAAGATACTTCAGGACAATGTGGTCTATCCTTAATTCGAATTTCTTCCCCATGAGATAATGCCTCCACATCCTCAAGGCGTGAACAATGGCAGCAAGTTCCAAGTCATGCGTGGAATAGTTCCTCTCATGTTCCCTAAGCTTTCTAGACTCATATCCAATGGCATGTTGACGCAGACACCCCTACCTCATCAAGTTCTGCACGACCTCTCAGTCTAAGGATCATTCTTAATCTCCCCCTTGAGTCTGATTGACTCTTTGATTCCCCGTAGGAATCCTCAACACACAAATGTCTATCCAAAAGTCCTTCTTAGGAGTTATGCCTGTACGAACAAGCACAAAGAGCCAACTCACATCCACGTGACCAACTGACATGACCACGCACACTCCACCAAAAAGTTATATCGGGTCCTTTGATTCCTCCCTTGACTTTTATTGGCATGGCCCTCGACTACGACCTGGGGCCAAATCTTTCGACTATTTTGGATTTCGCGTACTGACAATTTGTATTGCAACAACACATTTCACTTATAGCTGAAATCATGATGATTCCTCATGACAATCAACGGCTCTAAGCTTCTCGTGATATGACGGTCCTGATTCTATTGGGACTTCGTGAATCAGAAGTTCACAACTCTCAACTCTAAATCGAAACATCCTCCACACCCCAACCTCTGAAATGGCGAATTCAAGCACACGATCAATGACCCTCGTTGATCTGGATCCAACAACCACTATCCCTCCTGAGCTTATGAGTGTTGAAAGACACTTAGCCTTAATATTCCCATTGGTCTGCAAGATACAACGGCCCATGGAACTTCACGATTCTCCCTCTAATAAATTTGATCATTCATTCATACTTCTCAAATACTTCTATCCAAATAGCTTGGCATCTTTTCCCTTCTGAATTTGGCTTCTGCGAGATGGCTCCAGTTTTTGTCTCGCCTTAGAACTCCTTCCAAATCTTTATCCTTCCTGATATTTGTTCTGCTACAAACTCAAGGATTTCTAAAGGATTCTTGCACGCACTCCTTGCAGCATTCACAATAACCCCTGGTTATTCACCACCTCTAACTCTATGTACTTCCCTATAACAACAGTTCTTCAACCTTCCTCCTTGGTTGGTAAAGTCTAAGACTTCTTCCAGCCTACACATAGTTTTCACGGCTCGGTGCTATACCTACACTTCTGCTAGTATGAGAACAACGATATCCCTCCTGAGCTTTCTGAGATGAACCTAGAACTTTGTGAACGCACTCTTTGTGGACTCTCGATGCACTTCTTGCAGGAATTCTTAGGAAGAGAAACAATTGAAACTCATATTCCTCTTACTCACAGACTTCATACATTCAACATGAAATCATGAGCATATATGCACATAGCATTGAAAATACATGCAATACAGAGAACACAAGCAAGCTGTAAACATACCATTTAAAGATGTAACAGAATGCATAAAAACACCATGAATTTGGATCAAAGCTTCTTTATACTAATCCAAGTGCATTTGTACATGAGTTCAATAGCAACAGTTATCTGCTTATGAGATTTCTACAATCTCTGTTCTTATGCTCTCCTATTCTCTTGCTCTCTTACTCTACTCCCTTAAAATTGAGAATAAATCCTCCTAATACAATACCTACGAGGGAGCTTTTCATAGTTTCCCCTCTTACAACTCTAGTTATCTAATCACAATTAAAATCTATCTACATTACATGCATTACAATTAAATGCCTCCATATCTGACAGATGAGAACAACGCTCAAGATCTGTTTACAATCTCCAAAACATAAATGCAAATACATCCTTTTAGATATTTCATTAATTATTTATCCCTTGAAATTCAAAATGTTCTCAAAATGTGCGCGGGTGAAATTCCAGTTGTCCTTCACCTTAGCACTTGCTTTATTGGCTCGCTTACGATGCTCCTGCATCATACTCCCTTTGATGAAAAATTCATGGACTCATGTTCATGATCTCATGCATTGTCTGTCCATGTCTTTGGATATCTTCTTCCCCTTCCCAACTGGCATCCTCAATCGTGTGTCCCTTCCACTTTATCAAATACTCAAAATATTATTTTCTTCCAATCTTCTTCCCAAATATTTGGTCAATTATTTTTTCCATCTGCGGCTTTTCAGCTATAGGTAATTGTTTAACCCATTGAATTTCCTTTTGATCCTTCAACCCCTCTATTCCATCGGCTCTGTAAGGATAAATATCTACTATGTTGAATATGAGTGAGATGCCCACATCATTTGGCAATTCTATATCACAAGCATTGGTCTCAAATTTCCTCAAAATCTTGCACGACCCTATCTTCTTCATCTTCAACTTATTATACGTTCCCCTTGGGAATCTCTCTTTCCTCATGTGAGCTAAGACTAAATCTACCACTTCAAACTGAAGTTCTCTTATGTGTTGATATGCTCTACGCTTGTACTTCTGGTTGGAATTATTTAGCCGCTCCCTAATATTTCTATGAAGCTCTTGCATCTCTATTGCAAAATTATCTGATCCATCACTTCTGAATTCGCTCTGCCCTAAGTCTCTTAATTAAGATACTCCTCATGGATTCATTCTATATGTTATCTGGAATGGGCTCTATCATGTTCTTCTATTAGGTGAATCATTATATGCAAATTTCGCTTGTGGCAAAATCTGATCCCACTGACTGTGATGTTCAGCTACTAAACTCCTCAATAAATATCCGAGACTTTGGTTCACTACCTCGGTCTATCCATTCGTCTGAGGGTGATATGTTGATCTAAAAGACAATTATGTCCCCATCTTCTTCCATAGTGTCCTCCAAAAATGACCAACAAATTTGGTATCCCTGTCCAAAACAATACTCCTGGGTAAGCCATGAAGTCTAACAACTTCTTTGAAAAATGGATTTGCAATGTGAGTTGCATCACTGGTTTTCTGACATGGTATGAAATGTTCCATTTTTGAAAATCTATCGACTACCAAAAATATGGATTCACAACCCCTATGTGTCCTCGATAGTCCTAACAAAAAATCCATGCTTACTGCATCCCACAGCCTCTCTGGTACTGGCAACGGTTGATACAACCCCGTTTTCTATCTTTTCCCCTTTGCATGCTAACAAATTATGCATCTTTTCACAAATTTATTGACATCCTTCCGCATCCCTAGACAATAGTATGAGCCATTCAGTTGTGAAAAATTATTATGATGGCCGAAATGTCCAGCCAAACCCCCACTATGTTTTTCCTTCAAGAGGTTCTCTCTCATAGAGCATTTCGGTATACATATCTGATTTCCCCTGAACAATAGTTCATCCTGAATCAAGTATTTAGTCCATTGGCTTCTGTCTCCGAGAACTAGATTCTCACATGCTTTATAGGCTTCTTTAAAATCTGCATCATCTCTGTACATCTCCTTGAGATTGTCAAAACCTAAAGTTTTCACTCTGAACTCCTGCAGAATCAAACATTTCCTACTCAATGCATCAGCAACCTTGTTAGCAGTTCCAGAAATATGCTTTATAACAAAAGTAAAATTATGCATATATTCAACCCATTTTTAATGCTTCTGGTTCAATTTTTCCTGTTGAGTTATGAATTGTAAAGAATGGTTATCACTATACAAGAAAAACTCCTTTGGAACCAAGTAATGCCTCCATTTCTTTAATGCATGTATGATTGCATAAAATTCTTTATCATACGTGGAATATTTCATCTTGGTCTCATTCAGCTTCTCACTGAAGTATGCAATCGTCTTGTTGTCCTGACTTAAGACTACTCCAATCGCAAATCCACTTGCATCGCATCTTACTTGAAACGTTTTGCTAAAGTCTGGCAGAACCAGAACTGGTTATTCAGTTATCTTATCCTTCAACAACTTAAAACGTTTATCCGCTTCTTCTGTCCAATGAAAAAATTTGTGTCTTTTCTTAACCATGTCCATCAATGGTGTGCATATCCCGCTGAAATTCCTGATGAACTTTCTGTAAAATATGGCTGATCCATTGAAGCTTTTGACTTCAAAGATGTTCTTTGGTGATGACCAATCCCTGATTTCTTTTACCTTCTCAGGATCCATCTTCAACTTGTTCGAAGAGATCACAAACCCTAAATAAATGAGTTATTTCTTCATGAAAGATGACTTCTTCAAATTTATCAGCAAGTTCTCTTGCCACAACCTCCTCATCACTAGAGTTAAGTGTCTCAAGTGTTCCTTCTCAGTCTTATTGAAAATCAATATATCATCAAGATATACGATTACAAACTTTCCAATGAAATATTTCAAGACTTCGTTCATCAATCTCATGAAAGTACTTGGTGCATTTGTCAAACCAAATGGCATGACAAGCCATTCATATAGTCCTTCATTCATTTTGAATTCTTTATTCCATTCATCACCTTCCCTCATTCGAATCTGGTGATATCCTCTTTTCAAGTCATTTTTTGGAAAAAAAATTGCTCCACTCAAGCAATCCATCAAGTCATCCATCCTGGGTAAAGGAAATCTATATGTGATGATAATCTTGTTTATAGCTCTCTATTCTATACATATTCTCCAGCCACCATCTTTCTTCAGACTTAACATTGTAGGTACAGTGCATGGACTCAAGCTTTCTCTAATTAACTCTTTATCCATCAAACCCTGAACTTGCTTCTTGACCTCTTCATTCTCCTGCGGCATCAATATGTACGATGATTTGTTTGGTAAAATTTATCTAGGTATAAGGTCAATGTGATGGATTATACTCCTAATGGGTGGAAATGAACAAGGTAAATCATTCACCACGATATCAGTGAAATTCTCTAGCAGTTCCTGAATTTCCTCTGGTAGATCGTCTATCAAAGTACTTGTCAAAATGACTCTGGTTTTTCTCACTACAACAAATTGTATGTATTCTTCTTTCTTGACTTCATCAAGAAGTTCCTTCCCACTCATGAGAAGTATAGTATTGATTGTTTCTTCTTTCACCTTATTATCTTCAATTAGCAGCAACATATGCGTCCTATCATTCTTCTCTAAGGTGTATGTGTTCCTTCTCCCATCATGAACAAAATTTATGTCATATTGCCATGGTATACCCAACAAAAGATTAAAGACATACGTGGGAATAATATCACATAAGATTTCATCTCTGTAACCCCCTATCTTAAATTCAACTAAACATTGTTTAGTGACTGCTACCTAATGTCCCTTTTGCAACCATGAAACCTTGTATGGGATTGGATGTGCAACAGTCTCCAATTCCAGCTTCTCCACCATTTCTATGGATACTAAATTATCTATGCTTCCACTGTCCACTATTACCTTGCATACCATGTCCCTGGTCTTGCAAGCAGTCCTAAATAAACTATTTCTTTGGACTGGATTCTTCGCCTCCTTCCCTGGCTTCAAGAGAATTTTCCTCATCATTAAGGATCTTCTACCTTCTGCATCTTCTGCCTCAACATTTCTCCTTTGTCCTTCTAAAATGTGAGCTTCTCCTCCTCCATCTCTTTTTCTCTCAGGACATTCATAAGACTTATGTACGATCTTTCCACAGACAAAACATTTTATCTCACCACCTATGCATATTCCTCTTCCTCTATCTCACGGAAAATCATTTATGTCATTGTCTTCCCTGTGAACTTCCTCCTCTTTCTGGGTGAGTATGAGGTTTCTTTTCTTCCTCCTTAGGCTTCTGTACTCTGTCTTGGGAAATTGATTTCCTCTACTCTGACTTTTACCTCTGCCTCTTTGACTTTGTTTTTGAGCCAATTTCTCTTCATCCTTCATAGCAATATGATAAGCATCTTCCATATTTCTAATCGTCACCATGCTCATCTCATCTTGAATTTCATATCTCATAGCATTCATGTACCTGGCGAACTTCTCATCATCACTTTCACGATGACCTTCTCTAATTTTTATCCTATAGAACTCCTCGGTGTATTCCTTCACTGTCATCCCCTTCTGTCTCAAATTTTGCATTCTTCAAAACAAATTGATTTGGTAATCTCTGGGTATAAATTTGTCTTTCATATTTGCAACCATTCTATCCCAGCTTTTTATTTTTTTCTTGCCTTTGCAATGCCTGTCAGCCTGATGTTCATCCCACCACAGTGTTGTGTGCACTTTAAGTCTAGTGACGACATGTTTGAATTTCTTATCCTCTTCAATATCTTCTTAATCGAATTACTTGTCCAGAGATCTAAACCAATCTAGCAGCTCTTCAACGTCTAAGTTGCGTTCATACATCGGGATGTCCATTTTTGTCCTGACACCTATTCTTGCAACAGCTCTGAATAGATGTTCTTCTGCAGCGTCTTCAGCTACAACTTGTTCTTCATTTCCTGCCTCATTCTCGCTTTCAGCCTCACTGACATCTCCAGCATCAATTGTTTGTCTCTGTGTTTTCTCCATAGCATCTAATCGAGCACGGGGTTCTCTCATTTCCCTTTCCACAGCTGGATTGGGCATTGG
The DNA here is from genome assembly GCA_009831015.1 of Picea engelmannii. NCBI lineage: Eukaryota > Viridiplantae > Streptophyta > Pinopsida > Pinales > Pinaceae > Picea > Picea engelmannii. The sequence goes on along the minus strand of ML785758.1, from coordinate 92,448 downwards.
TCTATCTTGATTTCTTATGGGCGACATTGTTTCAAATCCATTCCACGCAGAATTCGAATCACAACTTGCCTTATGTCCTATCCTTCTTACAAAAAATAGTGGTTGTAAGCTCTGATACCACTTGATGCAGACACCCATACCTCAATAGGTTTTTCATGACCTCCTGGTCTAAGGATCGCTCTTAATCTCCCCCTTGAGTCTGATTGACTCTTTGATTCCCCGCAGGAATCCTCAACACACAAATGTCTATCCACATGTCCTTCTTAGGAGTTACGCCTATGAGAACAAGCACTAAGAACCAACTCACATCCACGTGACCAACTGACGTGACCACGCACACTCCACCAAAAAGGTATATCAGGTCCTTTGATTCCTCCCTTGAATTTTCTTGACGAGGCCCTCGACTGCGACTTGGGGCCAAATATTTTGGCTATTCGGGATTTCACGTACTGGTGATTTGTAATGCAACAATACCTTTCGCCGATAGTCGAAATCACGATGATTCCTCATCACGATTGAAGGCTCTGAGATTCCTCTGATCTGATGGTCCTGATTCTATCGAGACTTCACAACTCTCAACTCTGAATCAAAACATCCTCCACGCCCCGACCTCCAAAATGGAGAATTCAAGCACGCAATCAATGGCCCTCGTTGATCCAGATCCAACAGCCACTATCCCTCCTGAGCTTACAAGTGTTGAAAAACACTTGTCCTTAATATTCCCACTAGTCTACAAGATCCAACGACCCACGGAACTTCGTGATTCTCCCTCTGAGAAATTCGATCGTCCGTTCAGAATTCTCAAAGACTTCTAGCCAAATAGCTTGTCTTTTTTTCCCTTCTGAATTTGGCTTCTGCAAGATGCCTCCAATCCTTGTCTCACCTTCAAACTCCTTCCAAGTATCTATCCTTCCTGAGCTTTGTTCTACTACAAACTCAATGATTTCTAAAGGATCCGTGCACACATTCCTTGTGGCATTCACAATAACCCATGATTATTCACCACCTCTAACTCTGTGCACTTCCCTACAACAACAGTTCTTCGACCTTCCTCCCTGGTTGTTAAAATCTAAGAGTTCCGCAAGCCTGCGCACACTTTGCACAGATCGGTGCTATACCTTCACTTCTACTGGTATGAGAACAATGGTATCCCTCCTGAGATTTCTGAGATGAACTGAGAACTTCGTCAACGCACTCTTTGCGGACTCTCACTACACTCCTTGCAGGAATTCTCAGGAAGAGAAACAATTGAAACTCATATTCCTCTTACTCACAGACTTCATACATTCAACATGAAATCATGAGCATATACGCACATAGCATTGAAAATACATGCATGACAGAGAACATAAGCAAACTATAAACATACCATTTAAAGATGTAACAGAATGCATAAAAACACCATGAATTTAGATCAAAGCTTCTTTATATTAATCCAAGTGCATCCCTACATGAGTTCAATACAAACAGTTATCTGCTTATGGGATTTCTAAAATATCTGTTCTTCTGCTCTCTTATTCTCTTGCTCTCTTACTCTATTTCCTTACAATTGAGAATAACTCCTCCTAATACAATACCTACAAGGGAGCTTTTTAGAGTTTTCCATCTTACAGCTCTAGCTATCTAATCGGAATTAAAATCTATCTACTTTACATTCATTACAATTAAATGACTCCATATACGACATATCAGAGCATTTCTCAAGATATTTTTACAATCTCCAAAACATAAATGCAAATGCATCCTTTCAGATATTTCATTAATGCTTTACCCTTTGAAATTCAAAATGTTCTCAAAATGTGCGCTGATGCAATTCAAGTTGTCCTTCACCTTTGTGCTTGCTTTGTTGGCTCGCTTACGATTCTCCTACATCACATGTCCATTTTGCGTGAGGACTCCCCCAAGTCCTTCCTTACATACATCTGTTCATACCACAAAACTTTCATTTGGATTAGAAATCTTTAACACAGGTGCACTAGTAAGTAATTCCTTCAACAGATTAAAATTCTTTTCACACTTGAGTGTCCATTAAAATTTAGTTCCCTTCTTTTGCAAAGAAGTGATGGGATGATAAATCTTAGAGAACCCTACTATAAACATTTTGTACTAGCCAGCTAATCCCATAAAATATCTAACGTCTAACACATTTATGGGTTTTGGCCATCCTCTAATGGCTTCGATCTTCTATGGATCTACTACTATGCCCTACTCTGAAATAATGTGTCCCAAGTAATGGATCTTATTTTTATAAAAATAACATGTACTCAACTTGGCATACAATTGATGTTCTCTCAGTACTTTCAATACCAATCTTAAGTGATGTTTATGCTCCTCTTCAGACTTAGAATAGATAAGTATGTCATCCAGGAATACTATGACAAACTTATCCAAATAATTTATGAATATGTCATTCATTAACCACATGAAGACAACTGCTGCATTGGTCAGTCCAAATGGCACCACTACAAATTCATAATGCCCATACCTGGTCCTAAAGGTTGTCTTATTAACATATTCTTCCTTGATTCTTACCTGATGGTATCCTTCCCTCGGGTATATCTTTGAGAATATATTTGCTCTTCTTAGATGATAAAAGAGGTCATCAATTCGGGGTAGAGGATACTTGTTCTTTATGGTGTACTTGTTCAACTGTCGGAAGTCAATACACAACCTCAAGGTTCCATCTTTCTTTTTGAAAAAAAGTATCGGTGCTCCCCAAGGTGAAACACTTGGACGTATGTACCCTTTCTTCAATTCCTCCAACTGCATTTGTAATTCTTTTAACTCTGGTGCGCTCGTTTTGTAAGGTGTCTTTGACACCGGGGCAACTCCTGGCACTAAATCAATTGAGAAATATATCTCCCTTCTTGGTGGAAATCCGGGTATTTCTTGGAATACATCTTCAAATTCCCATAGCACCGAGAAATCTTCAAGGCTTGGCCCCTTTGTATTATCTAGCTCTTCCACATGAGCTGCATACAATTGACATCCTTTCCTAAAACATCTTTTTAGTTGTAAGGCTGAAATCTCCCTTATAGAGATGGGTCTTGGGACTCCTTTCACAATGATTTGTTTTCCATTTCCATCAAGACATGTAAATGTCTTGTTATGACAGTCTAGGATAGCATGATGCTTGTCCAACCAATCCATTCCAATCAGAATATCATATGACCCCAACGGTATGATATTTATATCCATAATAGTATTCACGCCATTAAGACTTATGGAACAACTTCTGACCATATCATGGATTCTTCTTTTGGTTCCAGTGGCTAACTTAACCAAACTTGCTTTTCCAAGTTTACTTTTATCCAAATGTAATCTATCCACTATCTTAGGATCATTGTAGCAATGACTTTCTCCTGAATCAATCAAAATAGAAACATGTTGATTTATGATCTTACCTTCCACCTCGATATATTGGACTAGTACTTTGCTTGTCGATCATTTAAATCTGCATAGATTCTTCCCATATCTTCAATTGTTGTAGCTTCTTGGATGTTGTGCACAATCTTCACTCTGTCCTTTATGTGTGGGAGATCCTTGTACAAGTGATATTTCTTGACGATTTATATTAGGCTCATTCCTATTGAAGGAATACTTGAATCCTTTCCTCCTGTGATCGAACTTCACATTTTTCTTGTCCTTCCAAGATTTCTGCAAATATTTTCTTCTCTGGCCTTACTCACACAGGTATTTATCCGTCTTTATGGCCTCCATCAAGGTCTTGGGCTCATCGTACTTGGTATTTTCCTTATAAAATGTTGGCAATCCATTTAGAAATCTTTGTATTTTAGCGTTCTCATCACCAATGAACCTAGCACACTTTAACAATCCTAAGAACTTCTTCTCGTATTATACCATAGTCATGCTTCCCAACCTGATTTCAAAGAAATCCTGCATTTTCTTGTCATAGAAATGCTCTGAGAGGTACACCTTCTGAAATTACTTCTTGAACTGCTTCCAACTAATCTTACTTTCATTAACATGTTCCACTTGCTTCAGTTGGTCCCACGACATTGCAACTTTCCCATGTAAATGGTAGGTGGAAATCCTAGCTTCCATGTTGGATGAATAGTTATGCAACTGAAAATATATCCTGAGCCCAAGAAACCATGCTTCAGCATCATCTTCCCTTTCTCTTTCACCCTCAAAGGAAGGTGGCTTGAGCTTCCTCAAATATCCTTGCAAACTATCTACCTCTTGTTTCCTTCTTTGGTGTCTGACAGGAAACACCTTTGGACTTCTTACAGGATCATATGATGCATAAAACTTTCTTTCTAAGTAAAGAGGTGAGTGGTGTCCATGAGCTCTGCTAGCACTTCTGGAATAACCAGCTCTTCCACAATCATCCCTTCTTTCATGGTACCTTCCTTCTTCCTCTTGTCTTGAGTTTGATCCCTTCTTTGTTTGTCTCAACAACACTCAAGAATTTATCTGACTTTTCTCTCTCATCGGTCTCTTGTTGTCTGCTTTGTAGCTCTGCACTTCCATCTTCAAGATTCTTACCATTTCTATTAACGTTTGTTGCTCTCCTTTTCCCTTGTGTCCATTGGACTCTGTCTCTGCATTACCAACTTTGGTATTCTAGCCTTTGGACTCCTTATCATGACTAGAGGTTCCCTCACCTTCTTTCATTTCCTCAATACACATCCTGAGTTGAGGTGTTTAAACCCCTTAATTATGCAAAATGTGAAAGAGACCATTTTGCTAGAATTATGCATACGATAAACAAAATTTCTAAACCATGCTACAGGTCTCTTTCTCTTTTTTTTTGTTCATGGTTATCATATCCCCATTCTCCGAAAATAATAATGTCCTGTTATTCTTGGCTGATACAGAATTTCATCCTATGAAGGCACTTCCTTCAAACCACCTTCCCAGGTGACCATGACTAGAAACCATGGCTAAATCCTTCCTTAGCACGTTTCTTTATCGAACACCCCAATTCGGCCCTTAACCCTCCTTCCCTCAGCTCTCAATATTCATATTACCACGGCCATGACCCCGCGCTTAGCTGAAAAGAGATTGTCCAGAGCTTTGGGACTTCGGAACTTTTAGCCAGGACCGGATCAACATTGCTCATCCTCTTTCACGATCAATGATTCAGATCCACTTAGGGACTCCGCGCTTCGAGACTCTCAACTTTCCTCGCTTGCCTCCGCCCAGAACACTTTTACTCATATTTCATGAACTGCCAACGGGTGTCCTCCCACAGATCAGTAGTTGTGAATCGCTTCGGCTCTTTGGGCTTCAGAAGTTTCAAAAATTTCCTCCTGAACTTTCTCCTAGATTGCTTTCACCCAAATTCGACGATCCTTCAATTTGTGTCTTCTGGAAATCAACGGTCGATATGTACTCTGACCTTTGGAAGTTTTTGACCCAATGCAACCTATCACATCTTTCCCCACTAGAGTGCCTAATCTCCGGACTGCATGATCTATTGCCATGTGTCCCAATCAGGCGGGTGACACATGTCACATTCTAACTGACATTTCAATACTCCATATGCTCAAAACTTACTGACACATGGCACACATCCAATGTGTAAACATCATCCTAGATGATGTCCATAAGCCCCGTCACTTCGAGAATTCCAGGATCCACATCACCTCTAGGTGACGTCATCGTGCCCCATCACTTTAGCTCTTTGGGCTTCGAGACTTTGAGAGTTTCCATACTAGCACACGTCTAATTCTCCTAAACTCTGAATTCCCAAAATGGCCAATCTGTTGCCATGTGTCCTCCTAGATTGGACAACTAAGATTCGCTTTGGGTCTTCACCCAGATTCCATGGATATGCACCACATGTCCTCCTTAATTTGACAGTTGAGGCTCACTTGGGGTCTTCAGACTTAGGAAATCTCAAATTTCAAAACTTATCTGGCCCCACTAGCTTTTATCCGAATCCCTGGATCTAGTGACGTGTGGCTCTTGGCAGATGAATGGCTGAGATCCTTTCGGATCTTTAGGTTTCGAAAATCTCAAACTGCAAACCTCCTCTAAGTACACAAGATTTTTCCGTGTGTCCCCTTGAATCATACGGTTGAGTCTTACTTTAGGCCTTCACCCGAAATCCACATATTTACGCCACGTCTCTTCTGGATCAGATGGCCCAGATTTACCTTGGATGATCCGATGCTTGAGATTTACTTTGGCTCTCTAGCTCTCCATGCTTCGAGAGTTTCAAATATCAACTGAAAACCTCTCGAACAAATTTCTCCAGAGTTATTGATCTGTTGAAACGTACCTCTTGGTGATCGATGGTCAGGATCTACTTTGGCTATTTCACCTCCTCCTCTTCCACAACTTCTGGAGTTGTGGATATCACACCACCTGTCTCTCCTTGATGATGGATGGCCCCAAACTACTTCAGCTATATGGAATTTTTATTTTCGAGCACTAGCAAGTCACATCACTGCATGCTTTTCAATTTTCGAGGACACACATCGATGGTTTGGAGTAACCCGCTTTTCACCCTGCAATTCTCCTGATGTTGACATGTAACCCCTTGGTAAAATTGTGGTTTGGATTGCGGGACCGCCTTGGGAAATTATCTCCCATGCAACTTGGTTCCCCGCAATGCCTCTTGTTTGTTGATATCACTCTCCAATGGGATCTAATGGTTGTGACCTTAGCCCTTGCTTCCTTTTCATCAGATGACCCTTGTTCACCTTTCCTCCTATCCAACGATCCTGAATCTCTCCTAATCCTATAGTGGAGATCGCTCCTGAATTTGAAGAGGGACGGCCACAGTCCTTCGAAACCCTTACGACGGGTCTCTGATTTTCTATCTCCTGCATAGATTCTATAACGCCATTCCTCTTGAGATTTTCAACTTCACGGTCAGAATTCAATCTCGACCCCGAGACTTTGACCAATAAGCATGGACCATACCAACCCGGTGTTTCAACCAGAAGCTCTGATACCAATATGTAACATCCCCAACCACCCACAAGCGGGGGTATTCTACCTTCAAGCCCACCCTTGGACTTTTTTCTCTTACCGATACCTTTTTACAATTTCAAGATGCATAAAAGAAAAGACTTTAATGACATGCACAACAATATCTAGCAAGCATGCATAATCTAAGATTTAATTAAATGATAATTAAAATACACAGTGAAATACATTCATACACAGATAATAATATCACAACAAAGAGCACTTATCTTTATAAAAAGGCGACACCAACTGGCTACAGACCAAGGACGTTCCACCCAATCGTAGACACCACTACTCCAAATCTCAATAGCAATGACACCCTCGAGCTAGGGCTATGAATCCATAAGGACGATTACAGAGTGTACTTGGGTTCCCAAACCAGTCAGCTCTCAAGCTCTCACAGGTTTTCCATCACCCACAACAATCCAAGTACCCAGCTCTCTTCTACCTAGCATGTACTGCCCAAGAGAATGTACCTTCACCCTTCTCTGACACGCAGTCCCTCATGCAGTCCTTCTCCTTTTTCCAGGGCCTCCAGCATAGCTAGTCCAGAATCTCAATGTTAGAACTCTTAGGAATCGCAGTTGTGAGAAAAACAAGGCATCAACCAACGCATCTCAGACATGGAGGCCCCAGGTCATGGTTGGATTGCACCAGCGACCATCACCACCAACTATCCCGTGGCTAATTCTCAACAGTTCGATTCCCTTTTCGAAGCCAAGATGGAGGTGAGGATGGATCAATGAATGGGTGAGTGAGTGCATGAAATTACGTGAGGGAAATGAATGAACGTACAAGAAAATCAGCAAACAAGCCATTAGTCGAACCCCCCCATCAGACCAGAGGTGGGTTTAAGTAACTTCGTGGGGAATCAAGAACCTCCTAGCCTTTCCCACGAAGCTCACGTAATTGATCCCCTCCCTTAGGCAAAAAGGGTAATTAACATAGGAATAAACACTTATCCCCTCAATCCCCCTCTCTTGTGGAATCATAGCCTCCTATAACTCTAGTCCTTGTCCATCTAGCAGCCAGTGATCTGTTTATTATTAATAATGATGAAAACATTACATTTCTTGGGCATATTGGCCCTTTAATAATTGTTTGGGCACACAGGCCTCTCAACATTGTAACAATACATTATTTAAAATTGGGGCTCGAAACCCGGGGTGTTACATCCTATATGCAATGTTTCTTTGCAGTGTCTCCACTATTTCATCAACCTCACTAGAAGGATTTTCCTTATCACCTGAAGGAATTTCAATCAAAACATTATCAGGAGACTGAACAAGAGAATGTCGATCACCTTGTTTTTTTGTAGTTGAATGATTGAGAACATAATCTTCATTCCTACGTCCATCATCTTCATTGACAATCTCATTCATGAGGAATATCAAAATCACTAGAAAAATGATTACCATCCTCACCAATGTCATTGGATCTTCCATGAAAATATTCACTTGAAGGAAAATCATCATCACCCATAAGACCCTCAATGTCATTAA